>CAWUFW010002711.1:0-147500 GCA_963921515.1 Calotriton arnoldi
AGTAACTTGTGCTACATCACTAAAAGTACATTTAGCAGCAATTGTGGCATATACAAGAGGGGAAACAGGGAAGAGCTTCTTCACCTCACATGTGGTCAAAATGTTCCTAGAAGGTGCGAAGAGAATTGCACCACCAAAATGGTACCTACACCAACTTGGAATCTGAACATAGTTATAGCACAAATGATGAGAGCACCTTTCGAACCACTACACAAGGCAACGCTACGTATGCTTACAATAATGACGGCATTTTTAGTGGCAATAACATCTTTACGTAGAGTTAGTGAATTGCAGGCACTCACACTACAGGAACCCTACTTCCAAATACATAGTAACAGGATTGTCATGAGGACAGATCCGCAATTCATGCCAAAGGTGGTGTCAAGATTTCACATAAATCAGAGTATACAAATACCAAGTTTCTTTCAAAACCCTAAGGACAAAGCGTAAAGCGCTTTGCACACACTTGACGCAAGAAGAGCAGTCATGTATTGCGTGGAAAAAACTAAAGAATACAGAAAGACGAAGCAGTTGTTTGTATCCTTTGCAAAACGTTTTCTTGGAAGACCAGTAACCAAGAGCACAATCGCAAGATGGATAGCACATGCCATACAATTGTGCCACAAACCAGCAGGACAAACTTTACATGGAGCGCTACGGGTGCATTCAACAAGGAAAAAAGGAGCAACTATTGCATTTCTTGCTAACACTCCAATCCAAGACATTTGCATGGTTGCAACATGGTCTTCAGTACACACATTCACCAAACACTACTGTGTGGACATTCAAATGAACAAAGAAACACAAGTAGGACCAAAGGTCTTACAGCATCTATTTACAAACCAAAGTTCATCTTCCACCCAGCCACCGCAAGACTAGCAAACCGCTACAAAGGCTATGCACCGCATAGTGAATCTAGAAAATATTCACGCTGCAAAACGAATAGTTTCTTACCCGTCGGTGTAGTTTTGCAGCTTGAAGAATTTTCTGGATTCACTAGCGAACCCACCCTCCTCCGCCAAGGAAGAGAACTATGAGGAGGAGAGAAAAAAAGAAAGAAAAAAAAAGAATCCGAAGATGGCTGCCAAAGGTGGGAGCTTCCGGAGGAAGCCCGTCGACGTCACAGAAGGACACCAAATGGTACTACGTCGTCGACGCCCACCAACAGCAAAAAAAAAGAAGAAAAGAAAAGAAATACTACAATTCCGGACCCAACCACTAGATGGCGAAATAATGCACAGCATAGTGAATCCAGAAAATTCTTCAAGCTGCAAAACTACACCGACAGGTAAGAAACTATTCGTTTCAACGTAATACTTTGAACACTGTACTGTGAATAGTAGAAATTTCAGCCCGCAGGATCAGAAAACTTAACGTCCCCACAGTTCATCCACCTTTTACAGTATTCAAATAAGTTGTTTCTTCGTACCTGACATCTTTCCTCTCTGTTGTGTAATCTGCCTTAGAAATGGGTTGTTACATTACCCTTCCATCCTCCTGATCCTAATAAAGGAGGAGGTTCTGCCTAGCCTGGATCCAAGCGGGCTTTATTACATTGATTGCATGTGACAGGACAGAGTAGATGACTAACACTTGATGGGGTTTCCTGGATCTAAAATGATAAGGCAGTGACTAACTAAATGCACAATTTGATCATCCTTTGTACCCAGATCTGCTACACCTTAGCTAAGAATTTCCCTCCAGAGGGCATTTGTGTACATTACTCTAGAGCCATGGCTGCTTCATTGCTCCTGCCACAGGTGCACTGGTAACTGACATCTGCCAGGTGTTCACAAGGTCATCATTGCATATTTTTGCCTAAACTTATTGCCTCATAACCCAAGCACGCAGTGGACATTATTTTGCTATGGCTGTGTTTCATGGCTTCCTTAGTTAATTGGCAATACTCATTCCCACCTTCCAGGTAGGTATTGATTTGGTATTCATTCACAAGTAGTGAACATGTCTGTCACATGAAAATTACTTATATTTGGTAGTGATGCTTCAGATTCCTTACCATCCACCCTTCTCCCCTTTGACTTAGTGGCGTAATTAATAAGATGTCAAGTTATGCAAACATATTCTGTATTTTTCGGTGTCCTTGATGTTCTCTCCTTTATTCTCCCCACACCTCCTTGGGGCACGAAATAGGTTCCAGGAGCTGACAAAGATGTCATTTGATACTCCATTTACCCAGGTATAGTCACATCCAGCAGGTATAGAGCAATTGCTGCAGAAATAGTTACGGTCCAGTCTGGCCCCTTGAGGGATATTCTTAAGGTGAGGAATCTTCTGGAAGATGGGGTCCATTGAAAGTATAGTTATAGAAGGTTAGTAATTTTCTTCTGAAGGCCAGACATATCTGTTACAAAAGTTGTAAATATTTGCTTTATTTCTGGCCCCTCTGTCAGTTAATAAACTTTTCAGAAAAGTTGTTTTCTCTTACTGTTTTGACACTTAGACATTTGGGGTACAATATATGTTAAAATGAATGCTTTAAGAATATGCCTTTTTTACTGCATGATTTGGCACTACCTTTAACCTTAAAGGTACTAGCACTCTAATTGAATAAAGAATTGTATTACCATTTTAGATGGTCTCTGGCTGTATTTGCCCTATTGACTAAATAATGGTTTGAGTGTACAGACAAGCAAAAAACACTGGTTGGGTTAACTTTGGTTGTAATAGGAGTGAGATCTCTTGGGTATGCATGATATCCAGTGCTCTTTTTTTTTTTTTTAAATGTTAACAATGTCGTTCATTCTACATGACACTTAATGACATCTTGTTTACACCTACAACACATACTGTTATGTTACTCGTTGCGTTTTGTTTATCTGATGTCTAATACAGAAGTGCTTTTGTATCTCTTATGAGTTTCAACTTCACGTTGAACTAGAGCACATATTTATAGCTTTGAATTTTTTTAACTAACTAAATTGTAATTTTTTTCTGTCTAACAGGGAAGAATTTCGTACAATGTGGGTGATTGGATTAGTGTTTAAAAAAATGGAAAATTCTGAAAATCTGAGTGTTGATCTTACTTATGACATTCAGTCTTTCACAGACACAGGTAAATCACTGACATACAGATTTTGCAACATTTTTCAAGATGCTTTAATTTTTGCAGCTCTACTATTAAGGTCAAAAGTTGAATTCTGCTAACATGTTAACAGATTTAGTGTCAAGCACTAAGGAGACTTAAAAGGTTGGAGTCATATCTCAGCCTCAGAAATTATGAGCATCTTCCAGTTTAATTTTTGTGTCTTCATTTTAACTGCTCTGTTAATTATCCGTTAATAAAATTGTTTTCTTTTTCTAAAATAAAGCACTGACTGGACACTAACACTACTGGTGTGTAATTTAGTGTTGCACTGAATCAGAGATTCAGATCCTCCACCACCTTCTGAAGCTGACCTTGACTGCCGGCCCTTACTACCCTGGGAGTTGTCAGTTGTTAGTCAGTTGTCTAAAGGGACTACTTAGCTTTCCAGTTGGAGTGCACCAACGTTGTGGGCCTGCACACCTGGCACACTATTTGTGAGTAATAGTACCCTGATGGTTTGCTGCCCACAAACCACTGACTGCTCCAGTATTCCAAGTAAAGGCCCACATTGGTGGTTAAGTAGCAGGGTCACGAAATTACAGACCTCGAGACATGTCCCACTTTAACAGGAGAGGTATAGGTAAAAGGGCAGGTAAGGCCTGGAGAGAGGCTGAACTGAAAAGCCTTAAGACTGGCTCACTAAAATATATTTTTAATGCCTGTGCTTCTCAATGTTCCTGACTAAATAGAGATGTTTTGGGCTACGATTGTGACTTTTCAGGCCAGTAAAAAAGAACTATTTAAATCTGCATCAACAGTGTATCCTCACCATTCAGTGAAGAGTGTATTAGCCTGTTCCGCAGAACAGGTTTCACCCAAGACCAGTTTATCCAATTGTTTCAGTTTCCTAACTTCGTGTCTAGACTGTCATCTCTTCGGCACGGATACCTATCCTTAATGAGTTCAGTTCCCAAAATACATTAAATGTCAAGAGAATGAAGCTAGCCCTTCTCACGACTAAGTAAAAGACAGGATGCTAGGCCCTTGAGCTTCAGTGGTTGAGAATGACCCAGCAGAAGAGGAATATACACTCCAGGAAAGTAACCAGAATATGTCTGTGAATTAGAGCGGTACGGTGGAAATGCAAGAAGAGAGGGAATGGAATAGGGCTCAGGAGAAGCTAGAAAAAAAAAGTTGCCCATTCCTGTCGAGCTCAATAAGCTAGAGAGTGGAGGCAGCTTAGTGTGCCCTGTCTCTACTTCTGATAGTAACACCTCCCCATTTCAGTGTCCTGAAGGACACTGGCCTTATACCATACGAGCAGAAGGCTGCAGTTCTTTGGGCTGCATTGCGCAACTCAGATGTGAGGGTTAGCTGAGCAGGAGTTGGCTCTGTCTTCTTACCTGCAGCGAGGTTGAAGGCAGTTTTTAATTGTGTACAGCTGAGCTACTGCAGCATGCAAGCTTGAAAGATACTGTGATCCACAGGGCAACCCCACAAGAGAATAGAATATGTTCCATAATATATTGGTATGTGCCTAAATTAAACTAGGGTTCTCCAGTATTGAATCTTTCATAGATTCACATGCTTGAACCGTCCCCTTTGTCATGTTTGGAGTCCCACAGTACTTAAATAACCAGTAATATTGGAAGTACATTAGAAAGCATAGAGAAAAACAGTGAATTTGTAAACCAATCCACATCATTAGAATAGACCCAAACTTCAACCAATCAGAGACGAGCCCCAGACTATATCTCCCCTGCAGAACCAATATACCTCAGATTTCCAACCGCACGTCATGTGTGAGGGAGTCTCCCTGGCCTCTGATTAGTTCTTTATGTTGGTGAACTTTTGACCCTGCTCTGTTCCTCTCTGGAACAATTCTACTGAATTCAGCTTAAGGTATTGTGTTTTTATCTTCATCTACGCTACTTTTTCAAGATGTCACAGGGATCTAAGAAAATACTTTTTAGAACGTGCAGGTCTTGTGGGAAGGCAAGGCTATTTTCAGAAGATCTTCACAAAGACTGTCTTTACTGCTTATATCCCAGGCATACTGCTAGAAATTGTAAATATTTCAGAACCTTCTCTGCCAAAACTCTAAAGGACAGAGAAGCCAGATTATTGTTATGGCTCCAAAATAAGAAGCCCAGATCTTAATCTGGTTCTGATGAGGGAGGTCCCAGTCGCTCCACACCTGAGTGAAAGCGTAAAAATGAGGGCGCTACCTCATTAAAGGTGGACTCTAAAAAGATGTAGGATGAAAAACAATCTACTTCAGAGAGGCAGCCCATAAAGAGCCATCTAAACGTTCTGCCCAAAAGAAACCTTACACTTCTAATGCATCTGTACCTGTAACTCCCCCAAAGCAGACTCCGTAGATGAAAAAGGTTTCTGGCGTCTGACTGTCGACTTGGGGGGCGGGGGATGGTGGTAGTCGACAAACATGACTTACCTCCGCTGCCCCCAAAAATAGTGCTGCCCCCCCCCCACTCTCCCCTCCAGCTACGCCACTGTGAAGACCTACACGATCTAAGAGGCGATACCATGGTAGTGCCAACTTCTCTGGTCACGGATCTGAGGCATATGCTAAACGACTATTATAAACGTTTCCCAGGCACTCATGCTCTAGTTCCTCTCACTTCTGGACGCCCTGGGATACAGGTTCCCTCACCACTACCTGTTACTCCTCCGCCACCACCGGCTCAGGAAGAAAGGCCAGCCCCTCGTAGTATTACCATCAGGGATGATTATATTGAAAGTGATCCAGGTGATAAACCGGAGGAAGGGGAGCTCATTCAAGACCCATGCATGGTTGGTCAGGAATGGGATGATTATATTGCTCCATTCTCACCGTCGCCATCTCCTTCCCTGGCAAGTTCTCCTCCAGGAGACAAAGGAGGATCCCACGAGTTGTTAGAGCATCTAAGAGATTTGACCTACTGCTTCCTACAACGCAGACTGAATGTTCCCTTTACGATTTTAAGGACTCTACCAGAAAGTCTGTGCAATCCATCCCCATAGTCAGTTACATCTGGGAGGAGGGGTTGAAGCTGATGAAGAACCCAGCTTCAGTCACGGCTGTGTTACCGGGATTGGAAAGGAAATTTAAAGCTTCTGATTCTGCTCCTGCGTGTTTAATTGGGCATCCTCAACCAGATTCGGGGATTATGCAGGCAACCCAACAGCGCTCCAGGAATCCGGCAGCCCCTTGCTCGGCCCCTCGTGATAGGGAAGGAAAAAGGCTAGATAACATAAGGAAACGCTTTGCTGCAATGGCGGCTACATCCATCAAGGCTTCCAACGCCTTAGCCATTCTGGGGCGGTATGACCGCCAAATGTGGTCAGATCTAGCACCTTTTCTAGACCATCTCCTTGAAGAAAAGGAGGTGAAATACATCTTGCAGGAAGGTGCCCGAGCACCTCCTGAAGTGATAGATATGGATCTGTCTTCCATTGTATTCCGACAGATGGCAGGTGCTGCTGTTCTCCACAGACAGGGCTGGTTGAAAGCTACATCATTCCACCCTGAGATTCAATTGAATATTCTGGACATGCCCTTGGATGTGGTAGAATGTGTTCGGGAAGAATGTAGATGAGGCTTTACAGGGGATTAAAGCTGACACAGAGACGGCACGTTTTCCCTAGGTACTCTCCAGCAGTGGCGTTACCAGTCGTTTCGTGGAGGAAGAGGTCCATTCCAGAAGAGACCTTCCTTCCAATCATATCGATATCAGCCCTATTCTCAACAGGGCTGTAGACCACAGTACGCCAGTCAGCAGCAACAGCAGTTTTGAGCTTCCAGCATGCCATACACCCAGCAATCGGCTTGACGCCCTCAATCAGCAAGAGGAAAGTCACAAGAACTCTCCAGATGTCAGTGACGTTTTTCACCCACCAGCCACCTCCTATCATCTCCAGCCTCGGGGGATCCATTATCTGTCTGCTTTTTACCATCAATGGAACAACATAATCATGGACAAATGTGTGTTGGACATTATTCATCTAGGGCACACCCTGGAGTTTGTCCAAAAGCCTCCGTGTCATCCACCTCCCAAGAGAGCGCATCAACACCTTACTCTCTTAAAACAAGCGATTTCGACACTTCTGTTGAATGGGGAAATTGAGGAAGTTCCTTTCCTACTGCGCGGAAAAGGTTTCGACTCAAATTTCTTCCTCAAAGACAAAATGTGGAAAATTGGGACAAGTTGTGGATCCCAGATGACTAAACAAATGTGTCAAGAAACAACCTTTCAGGATGCTGTTGTTGCAGGAGTTTCTCTTGTTGAGAAACAAAGGGGACTTTGACATCTCTTGATCTTAGACGCATATTTTCACATTCCAATTCACGTCAATCATCGTCGGTTCGAGGTAGCAGGGTACCATTATCAATTCAAGATCCTCCCTTTTGGTCTTCACTCAGCTCCCAGAGTGTTCTTAAAGTGCATGGAACCGGTGGCGGCTTTTCTTAGTAGTCAGGGCCCCCAGGTTTTTCACTACCTGGACGCCTGGCTATTAAAGGGGGTCCACTTTCCACTCTGCAAAAGGATCTACATTGGCTCATCGTCGCCTCTATAAATCTCTGGGGCTGCAGCTAAACGTAGAAAAGTCTTTTCTCATCCCAAGTTAAACGCGGATGTTCCTTGGGGCGGTTTTGGACACCAAGGTAGTGAAGGCATACCCCATGCCAGAACGAATGTGCAAAATATTACAAATAGCTCAACTTAAGAGAAAAAAGTCTGCTTCAGTCAGAATGTATAAGTCTATGCTGGGAATGCTATCCTCATGCATCCCATTGATTCCAAACTGTCGCTTACATATGAGACCACTACAGGAGAAGCTGGGCGCCCAGTGGATTCAGACTCATGGCTCGTTCAACGAGGTCATTCTCATCACACAGGCAATGAAGAAGGCTTTGTTATGGTGGGGAAGAGAGCTTAATATTTCTCCAGGCCTACCCTTTGAAGCGCCACGTGCCAGCTACATTATGACAATGGAGGCCTCTCTGGACGGTTGGGGAGTGCATCTCCAAGACCTGGAGATTCACGGGAAGTGGTCTGTCCAAGAAGCGCAGATGCATATAAATCTCCTAGAGTTGAGGGCAGTGTTTTTAGGGCTGCAAGAATTCCTTCCCAGGATTCGTGGCTCTCCTGTTCTGGTAAGGACGGACAACACCAGCACTATGTTCTACCTTGCCAAGCAAGGGAGTACTAGATCACAAACGCTATTGGTTCACGCACAGGAAATCTGGAAGTGGTTGCTAAAACACAGCATAACTCTGCAAGTAGAGCATGTGCCGAGCATAGACAACAAATGAGCAGATTCTCTCAGCAGAGCAAGCAGCCAGTACCACGAATGGGAACTGAACCAAGATCAGCTGAAACAGGTCTTCAAAGTATGGGGCACTCCAAAGTTGGATCTTTTTGCGACTCTGACCGACAAAAAGTGCATTTGCTTTGATAGCAGCTTTCCACAAAAGATCTTGCAGGAACGCTCTTCGCATGCAGTGGACGGGGCTGTTCGCTTATGCGTTCCCACTGTTTCCTCTCATTCCAAGGTAATACGCAAGAGGGAGTCATGCCATCTCATTTTCGTAGCCCTGGCATGGCCGAGACAGTTTTGGTATTCTGAGCTTCTAATACTGTCAATGTTTCCACACATTCGCTTCCAGCCGCTGAACATCTACTCTCCATGAACAACAGACAGATACTACACCCGCAAATAAAGTCCAAGTTTGTCGGCACGGCACCTCATGACTGAGTTTGGAGCTTTAGATATTCTAGCAGAATGCAAATCCATCCTGCAGCGTTCAAGAGCTTTGTCCACAAATAAGGCTTATGTAGCAGTAAGTAATATTTATTTTTGCGGATTGATTAAAATCATTGCAATTTACATAAAAATGTCTAATTGAGAAAACGTTTGCAAGTTAAAAGAATTAATTCATTGTTAAAATGTCATTACTTTGCAAAAATACAGTAATCTAAAAGCAGCGATTGTCCAACAAATACTCTGAGCAAATTGACGACGAGGATTTTTTTATTTTATTTAATGATAAAAGGAAATTAAAGCACAGTTCAACTGGCTGATTTCAAGATCCTCATTTCAAGGTTCCCTGCCCTGGGACTACTATTGTCTTTCTGGGAGGCCCATGTGATTGAAGTAAGGCATTCACTCGTAGAAGGAACTTGGCGGCCCTGCAGGAAAGCTGAATTGATTTGCTGTTTAGTAATGTCAGCACTGCAAAACGGCATGATCGTATATTAAGTGCCCGGAGAATATGGCAGAGTAATTTCTGCCTTAAAGAGTTAACGGCCGGGCAGATGCACAGAAAATGTAACAGACTTTTGTCAAATCGACCGCAAAGTCGGCAGAGAGAGTTCGACCATCTTTGTTTCCAAGGCGGCACCTGGTCTTTTGAAGGAAAGGCTCCCATTCGTGTTTTTAAATAGAAGTGCTGGATGTTTTGAGAAATGTGGCACATGAGGTATGGTTGGGGCCCCCAGCTGCTATAAGATTGTAAGACTGACCAGCTGTGTTTTTTTCCTGCCAGTTCACCTTTGTCCATCGACCATGATTTTAATTTGGCGGCTTTGTTGGCGATTTTTTTTTAATGCTGCGTGGCTAATAGTTAGCTCCCAGGCCTCATGTAAATTGAGGGAAGACAAAGTTTGGCGGAGCGTGGTTGGCCAGCTGTGTTTGATCTTATGCTGGCTTTCCATTTCGGACCAACATAGGGCGGCCAAGGACTCCGGGGGGCGGCTCTCAACTTCCAGCACAATTTAATTAGAGAAGCCATTCTCGCCGGGAACTGGTGCTTAAGTCCAAATTCCAAGCGCACTTGAGCTTGGCAGGTGTGTCTTGGTGTGCGATAGATGCTTTTGAACAGGACAGACTGTAGAGTGTTAAGGATTGTTGCGTCTTTGCCCTTGCGTTCTGAACCATAGGTCAAAGACGGCAAAAATTTAGCACTGATAATTTGCATTAAGTATGACTGGGACAAACTATCCATTTTTTTGTTTATTAGATTGAGTGCAAAAAACAATTTGTTTGCCAAGGCCCTTCATTGCGCAAAATACTTTTTAAAGTTTAGTCTGGAGTCCAGGTCCACCCCTAAATATTTATAGGTGTTTACCTGTTCGATGTTATTGCCGGCGACATTCCATTTGAATTTGAAGTCTTGCTGTCTATTTTTTTAGCAAGAAGCAGATGACTTTGGTTTTACTGTAGTTGAGCTTCAGGCCTAAAGATTCGGTATACTATGTAGAGTGGTGATTTGGCGCCCTGCAAGCCGATGGAGGTGCGGCTCCATAAAACAATGTCAGCGTATTGCATGGTGCGCACTGGTCTTTGTGCGAGTTTTGGTGGATCACTCGAGACTTCAGATAGCAAAATGTCCAGGTCTGTTGTTTAGATATTAAAAAGGCACAGGGCGAGAACGCATCCCTGTTTGAGGCCAATGGATGTGGGAATCTTTCGGGGCATCCTATCGCCCTTGCCTATTTTAATCTGTTCCCAGGTATCGGAGTATAGATTGATTATGGCTTTGAGAAGGTTTAGGGGCTCTCCCCATTTGGCCAATTTTGCCCATAAAAGGCCTCTCGGAACCGTGTCGAAAGCTGATTTTAGGTTGACGAAACAGGTGTATAGATTTGAGGCCTTATGGATGACTTTTTCGATCATGAGGGTGAGAGCCAGGAGGTTAATAATTGTGCTCATGTGTGAGAAAGTGCCCTCTTTCTGCATGGTTGCCCCCACTTTTTGCTGAATTGCTGATGTGCTTTGACTGGGTGTGCCCTGGGCTCCTGCTAATCAGGTACCCAGGGCCTATGTTCTTTCCCTAAAACTGCATTGAAGCCTAAACACAATTGGCATCTCTGGCCACAGGTCAGCCCCTGGTAAATGGTACCACAGGTACCCAGGGCACTGTGGCAAGAGAAGGCCTCTAAGGGCTGCAGCACTTATTGTGCCACCCTTAGAGGTCCTGTACCATTACTCACACTGCCTTTTCAGGCTGCGTGTTTTGGTGCAGAAAAAAGGAAAGAGTCGACAGGGCACACATATCTGTGTGCCATGCCTACAACCCACTGCCCTGGCATAGGTCAGTCACCCCTCTAGTTGGGTGCACTATACCAGTGGTGAGGGTACAGGTGCATGAGCCCTGTACCCCTACAGTGTCTAAGTCCATTCTTAGACATTGTAAGTGCAGTGCTGCCATTAAGAGTATATAGTGCTGGGAGTTTGTCATTATGAACTCCACAGCACCATAATGGCTACACTGAAAACTGGGAAGTTTGGTATCAAACTTCTCAGCACATTAAACCCACATTGATGCCAGTGTGGGATTTAATGAAAAATGCACACAGAGGGCATCTTAGAGATGCCCCCTGAAAATTAACCTACCACTAGTGTCCAGGCTGAGTGGCTGCTTTCAGCTGCCACCACCAGACATGTTTCTGGACCCCTGGGTCGAGAGCCTGCTGCCCTCTGGGGCCTGAAACAATGCACATCCTGGGACGAGATGCCAAGCCTCCTCCCCCAGGTTGGGCAGGGTTCACGAAGGGGAAGCTTCAAAGGCTTGCCGCCTTTGTGAGCTTCCCCAGGCCACTTGCTGCTCTCAGCAACTGGTCCCCACTGGTTCTGACCCCCACTTTGGGCAGGAGAATCGGCGAGAAAAACAAGTGAGGAAGAGAGGTGTGCCCACCTCTGCCAACTCCACCCCTCAGGTGGGGGAGGCGAGGTGAAGCACAACTCTCAGTCCACGCCATCTTGAAGATGGGGGGACTCAGCCAACCAGGGACAGGCTCATGCCCCCCTCCCACTGGAGGGTGACATAATAGGGGGTGTACCCACCTCAGGGAAGGGACCCATTGGTCCTTGCCTTTTACCTACCTGTAACGCCCCTAAATGTAGTATTTAGGGACCCCCCTGAACCTTGCTTCCTCAGACAAGAACCTGCAACAAGAAAAGGACTGAACAGCCGTGCAGCAGCTAATAAGAGGAAGACGCCCACTGACTTGGCCCCAGCCCTACCGGCCTGTCTCCCCCCTCGAACCTTCTCCTGCGAAATCCCGGTGTCCTGCAGCCAGGAACCTCAAACCCCGGAGGATCTGCCTGCCTTCAAGCACAAAGACTTTGTCTCCCGTGAACACCGGATTTGTTCATCTGCAACCTCTGTCTCCGGCCGGACACCGCGGATCCGCCCCAATCTGCACCCGCCGTCCACGGCCCGAGCTCGAGTGGGCAAACACCACGAGGAGGTCACCCCGGCGATCCTGACCCTAGATCCGGCGACCCCTGACCTGCCTCAAGCCTCCAGCCAACGCCTGCAGCCTAAATCCAGAAGGTCCCCCCAACCGCGACCAGGAGCTGGTAAGATCCAACCTCAAAAGGCACCCCTGCACCCGACGCCCCACGGCCTTGTGTGCCCAAACCGATGGTGCCTAACCAAACCCTAACTTCCCAACTTACCTCTCGAAGTGGTGGTCGCACCCAGAAGACCTTCGTCCCCGAGCCTGCAGTGCCTTTGCAAACCGGAGGTTCCCCATTGAAACCAACAGGGCACCCGACGTCGAAACAGCAACCTGCACCCGGCCGCCCTAGTGCTGCTGAGGGTGCACCTTTGGTGCTACGTTGTTTCCCCATTTGCCCTGAGCTGAAGTCCAGGAGCTTTGTTCCCACAACCCCAGTGGCCTGCTTGCCAGCAGCCACCCACCGGAGGCCCCCTATCTCCCATTGGATAACATTGGGCCTCAGCACTCTGCACCCGGCCGCCCTAGGGCTGATGAGGGTGTAACGAGAGTGCATCCTTGACCCTGGGGGAACCCTTGTTCTAACCCCAGAAGCTCAACTCCAAAGACCGATTACTTACCTGGTAACCGTTAACTTCATTTCTCTCCATAGGAATCCATTGACTGTTTTTCTCTGAAAAATGTTCTAAGTGTGGAGTTGATTTGTATGGAAACCTGAAAAATAACAATTGTGCAAAACTGATTTTACTTACCTTTTCTCTAGGAAATGTGCCAGTGTGATATCTAGGCATAACACACAGTAGAAAAAGTAATCGTAAAAGTAACTTGCCTGTAATTTTCATTGCAAGATCGATACAATGTATATGTACAGCATTTCACAGTATTGCATTACCAGTGATTCAAACTGTAACCATTTCAAAGTACATTTACAATTGCATTTCAAACTGTATATTTACTGCAAAGTATTTATCAACTTACCTGTGCCAGGCTTGCTTGGTTCTAGAAAATAAAATAACTAAAAGAATATTTTTATACAAAAACAATTGGTCTGAAGTTCAGTCTTTGAGTGTGTGAATTCATTTGCTGACTCAGTGTGTACAACAAATGCTTAACACTGTCCTCTGATACTGCCTTACTGCTCGACCACACTACCACAAATAGAGAGTGAGGTGTTATCTAACTTTACTTTTGCCTACCTTTGGGTATCCACTGGACTCTGTTTACACTATACCTCACTTTGGTATAGTATATACAGAGCCAGCTTCCTACATCATGCCTGCCCGGAACACCGTTTGGGTGGCCGCGATGATTTTTTAGGCCGACGCCCAAGCTTCCAGGTCTGTCAGAAGGTTTGTGGCGTCGAGTTTAGCTTCAACGTCAATCAAGGCAATTAATCTATAATTTGCCGGATTTGTCCGTGAGCCTGATTTAAAAATGGGGTGAAGAATGCTACCTCTCCATGATGGTGGAATTATATTGGGGGTGAAAGCCAAATTGAATAGGGGAGTAAAATACGATGCCCAGAAGGCCTGGTCGTATTTTAATACTACATTAGGAAGTCCGTTCGGTCCTGGGGCCCGTCTGATCTTAGTTTCTTCAAGGAGTGCCCCACCTGCGCTTCTTCCAGCCAGTTAACGTCTGGTGGACTTACTTTGGGCAATGCACCCTTGGTAGTTACCTCTTTTGATGGGGCACTGTGGGTGGCATCCTCAGGTCGGGCTGCCTCAATGTGCTCTATCCAGTCCGATTCAGAGATGCCGGTGTTATGGTGGCAATGGCTGCCGTTAGCGAGGGTGTTGATTTCTGCCCAGAATATTTTGATATTTTTTGTTTTGCTTGTGTGTAGCAGTTTTATCCATATGTTTTCCTGATGGGATCTTTTTGCCGCCCAGAGTGCCTTCTTATAGGCACGCCTTAAGGCTGCAATTTGCTCTGTTGTGGAATGATTAGACGCTATATTATTTTTGCGCAATTGCCTGATTTCCCTGTTAGTTGCTCTCTTTTCTCTCCGGAGGGCTGCGGTGAACCAGGGGGCCCCTTTTATTGTGTCTTTGTAGGTCTGTGGTGTATTTGCTGGCCAGTTGGGGACCAAACCTGCTGATAGAAGTTCCCAATTAGACCACGTTGACTGTTGTGGGGAATTTGTTTGAGAAGTGAATTTGATGATGAAGTTCGTAATGTCTGCTGCCATCCTCCCATTCCAGGCAAGGCGTTTTCAGTTGTAGGCGCAAGGATAGGCAATTAAGTCGTTGGTTTCTGGGGCTCTTGGCGAACGTATAAGAAGTTCGACCTGCTGAGGGAGGTGGTTGCTTTCTATTCTTGATATTGTGGAAAGGGACCAAATTTTGTTGAACTCCGAGTACACAAGTGTGTAATCTAAAATGGATCTAGTTTTATTGGAGCTCCTTCTGAACGCAGCCGGTTGTTCTTGTGGAAGGTGTCCATTCAGGGCATACAGCCAATTGCTTCTAGGGCTGTGATGCACAATTTCCCGAAATGGTCAGTTTTTTTATGTTTTGTTATTACAACAGGTAATTGTTTTGTTGATTGCACGGGGAGCCGTTGATTTGCCTCTTGGGAGTCTGTTTGCAGTAAATGCATTTTGAAGTCTCCAGTCAATATGATTTGGTATTGTGGAAATGTCTTCTGGAGTGATTTTAGGATTGATACTAATGAGAGAATCTGATCCTGTTTGTTCTTCCTGGATGGATGAATATAAACGTTGCAAAGTAATAGGTTGGCGTCCGCGGTGTTGGTTTGTGGGCCTGGGTCTTGATGAGGTGAGAGTTTAAGGCATTGTGCCCATGCCAGCCCAAGGTCTACGCTGTCCTGACACAGCTGGAGGTCAGTTGCTATATAGATTGAGAGGCCTCCTGCTGCTCTGCCCTCTTTGGATTTTTTTGTTGCATGTTGTTGCTCTTTGAAACTTATAATTGGTGTTGGATCCTCGGCCCAAGTTTCTTGAAGGAGGAGGATGTCAAACTCTTGTAAAAACGAAATAAAGTCTGAGTCCCCCACCTTGTTTTTAAGGCCGTTCATGTTCCAAGAGCAAAGATTCGACAATTGATTTGAGGGAGTCATTATAGTGCCCAGTGGTGATCATGCTGTTTGTCCTGATTGGTTGTGGGTTGGTGAGCTTTTTGCGAAGACCTGTCTCATGTAGCTTGGGGCCCCAGGCACTGCTAAGTGGGTGATGCACAGATTTTCAATATTAATTTGATGCTTTCCGACTGGGCCTATTGCGCCCCTTAGAGTGCTGGCTGATGTTGTGCCTATTCTCGGGTTATAGTTCTGCTGTGACTGTAACGGGCTGGGGTACCTCTCTGGCTCAATCATTTTTAGTTCGATGCCCCAGTTTAGGAAGTGATCTTTGTTGCCACACCATCGTGCCTATTTTGGTGTTCGCCCAGGTGACTACCGTGTTTTCGTGCCCCGCTCTGCCTTTATTGGATTTGAACTCAATGCCATCTATTTCTTCTGTTTTCACGTGGCTCAAGGCTTCTATTGTATTAATCAGCTTCAGAATTGCACTTCTATTCAGTGTGTCGTGATGTCCTCTGGACCTGTAAAGAGGGATCATTTCTAGTCTCCGTGAGGTAGCTCCATGGGTTTCAAGTCAAGTCTAGGGCTGGATGGTGTCACTGGAGGCTGAGATGAGTGAGCTTGTTGTCTGCCTGTAGGAAGCTGGCTCTGTATATACTATACCAAAGTGAGGTATAGTGTGCACAGAGTCCAGTGGAACCCCAAAGGTAGGCAGAGGTAAAGTTAGATAGCGCACCTCCCTCTCTATTTGTGGTAGTGTGGTCGAGCAGTAAGGCAGTATCAGAGGACAGTGTTAAGCATTTGTTATACACACTCAGTCAGCAAATGAATTCACACACTCAGACTGAACTTCAGACCAATTGTTTTGGTATAAAAATATTCTTTTAGTTATTTTATTTTCTAGAACCAAGCAAGCCTGGCACAGGTAAGCAATAAATACTTTTTTTTTTTTTTATCTGCAATTTTTTTATTGTTTTGCTGATCCGTCTTATTTATCGTACTTACTGAATTGTTTAATGCCCCCTTAGAATCAGACAAAGTCCCACATCTCAACTCAGAGATATACTCTTACACCCCCACCCCCACAAAAAGGAGACTATACTTTCTCAAATAATTATTGTTCCATTTCTGTTTTAGATAGTATTGGCAACAGTTTGGTATTGGTGCTACTTTATAGGTTAAGTGATGACAGAGCACAGCATAATTACAGATGGTCAAGAAGGCTTTGGAGCTGCTGGTACAGTCCAGCAAGTATTTAGATTACACCAGGAGCCCATGAAATAGTTCACACTGAAAGAGGGGGGGCTGGTTACAGCATTTCTGATTCACACGATGCCTTTGAATAGAGATTCAGTAGCGTCACAGTAAACAAGTGGACGAAACAAGGAACTATCTCCGCCCGATCCTTTTTTTCATTATATATTTATTGTAAATGATTTGGATATTCATGACTAATTTTACAATGTGGGATATCACCTGACCAACCTGTAACACTTTGCTAGATTTTGCAGAGAATGCAAGCTTGACAGCTAGGACTCAGATTGAAATTGAAAAATTACTTTTTGCTTTTTAGTCTAATCATACTCCCAAAAATGTACAGTCTAATGAAAGAAAGAAAAAAAAGGAAAATATTGGTATCTGGGAAACTGGGTCCGAAAAAAAGATATTAAGGTTGAAAGACTTTCAGCTATATTTAATGGTCCACTTCGATTATCTAGGATTTTTGATTGGCAGGTCCTCACAGATTAGGAAAAGTAAATGAATCCCTGTCCCATCTGCATGTGATATCAGACTATGCGAGCGCTCGCTAGCTGCTCCACTGGGGACATATCCGGTTGGGATGGAGTTTAAAAAAAATAAATTATTTTATTTTATTGATTTTAATCACATTAGTGTACATCTCTTATTACTGCAAACCAGTATTCCGAAAGGTATACATCGTAATATATATCATAACAAAAAACAAAAAATCCAAAGAAAAACAACAAAACATATAAGAGCCACAGTAGTGATAACAATGGATAACAATAGACATGTCAGTAGATTATGCTTACATTGGAACATACATCATATTATTCACTCAGTTAGCCACCAGATATAATCTTCATATCAACATCTAAGACTAACTAACTAGCTGTGGCGTCCGCCATGTCAGTGTGCTGATCAGCAGTCGAAATGACCTTTCCCCCTAAATATGTTTGATACAGTCCCCAAAAATTCTTAGGTCGACTCCGGGAGGGGGGGTGGTGAGGTCACTATACAGCTCCGATTGTGTATTGCAGTATAGCATATCTCGCGACCACTCCTGTAGTGTAGGAGGGGGGCCGCGTGCCCATCGCATCACAACTTTCCGTTTTGCAAGCAATATACCCATCTCGACCAGTCTTGGGATATCTTTCTTAATTTGCTTAGAATAACCCAATAGAGCGAGCAGAGGATCGTGGGGCAACGGTACCTCCGTGATAGCACTCAGTTCCTGAAATACCCTCCTCCAAAAATGTGCAACCCCTGGACATAACCAGGCTACGTGTAAGTCGTCTGCTGTTCGCACTCTGCACCTTACACACTCAGCTGTCTCACGAAGCCCATAGCGAAATAGCCGGTCAGGCGTATAATAAACCCTTTGCAAATATTTAAAATGAATCCGTTGGTGGCGACCATTTAGGGATACCCGCCACGACGCAACACAGCAGTAGCCCCAGGTGTCGTCGAGGATCATATCTAGGTCAGTTTGCCACTCCATTCTTGACTTAGTGTAAAAATTCTTGCGATAATTTTGTACTATTCCATAGATGCTGGACACCAGTTTACAGGGAGATTGCAATTTCAACAGCAATGTGAAAGGCGCTCCCTCTGGCGGCTCCTCCAGTTCGTCACCAAGAAGCTCACGCAGGGCATGTCGCACCCTATGATATTGGAAGTGTACCAAGGGGGTTGCAACTGGGCCCCCAGTGTCCACCTCTGCCCACGTACGAGCTCTGCCATCCGAGAAGAGGTCCCCAACTTTGGCAATACCAATGGTGTTCAATGCTTTGAGCACCGCCCGGTCAGCGAACACAGGTAGCCAAGTGCACCACTCCAGTGGAGCTATTGGTGAATACAATATACTACACGCCTGTCTTATCAACAGGTCATGCCACGCATGCACCGTGGAATTAATTGAGTCCAAAACACCCATACGACGATCGGGAGCGCGATTCAAACATGTAGGAAGACCAGCAGGGGAGACGGCTACTTTTTCTTTGTGTAGGTGTGGAGGGTCTAATTGCTGATGAATCCAGTGGAACGCATGGGAGCTCTCTGCCACTCTATAATAAAGATCCATATCTGGGTTACCCAGACCTCCCAAACCATAAGGAAGAGTTAGTACCTTCCACTGAACTCGTGGTTGTTTTCCCGCCCAAGCCAGTCTCGTCAACGTGGAAGTGATTGCTTTAAAAAAGTGGGCCGGGAAGACCATGGGAATATTTAAAAACAGAAACGGGAACCGTGGCAGGACTACCATCATCATCAACGATATTCGCCCCAGTAAGGAGAGAGGGAGACGTATCCAATGCTCCACATCTTTCTCGAGTTTAGTGACCGCCCTGCCATAGTTTTCCCTAAATATTATTTCAGGATCCGTGTGAATCTGAATCCCTAGATAGCGCACTGGGTCAGTAGTCCACGTCAATGGGAAATCCATTTCGGGAGGAGTAGCGCATGTAGTCAAGGGAAATATTATGGACTTATTCCAGTTTATTTTTAGTCCAGAGAGCTCCCCGAAGCGCACCACTTCTCTGAGGACCGGGGATAGATTGACCTCAGGGTCTCTAATATAAAGCAGTGTATCATCTGCATAGGATGACGCAATCAAATTATAATTGGGGAAGCGGATTCCACGGAATCCATGGTATTCCCTGAGCGCACATGCTAGTGGTTCTGCAACTATAGCATATAATAAGCAATAAATACTTTACAGTAGTAATGCAGTTTGTAAATAGTTTAAATTGTAATTGTATATGCACTTTGTTTTGACTTACAGTATGGTTTCAGAGAAATGCAATACTTTGTAAATACAGTAGATAGACTTGAATGGGCTTTTCAGTAAAATTACAGGTAAGTTACTTTTGAGATTACTTTTCTTACTCAGAGTAGTATACCTGGATACTACTCTGGGACATTTCCTGTAAACAGGTAAGTAAAATCGTTTTTGTTAGTGCAATTTTAAAGAATTTCTGTAGGTTTTCAAACTCGACACTTAGAAACTTTTCCAAGAAAAACAGTCAATGTTATCCTACGGAGGAAAATAGTGTTATCGGTTTTGAGGTAAGTATTTGGTAGTGGGAGTTGAGGTTCTGGGGGTAGACTCAGGGGTCCCCCAGGGTCAAGGATGCACTCTAGTTACACCCTCAGCGGCACTAGGGCGGCCGGGTGCAGAGTGCTGAGGGCCCAATGTTCTCCAATGGGGGATAGGGGGCCTACGGTTGGTGGCTGCTGGCAAGCAGGCCACTTGGTTGTGGGAGCAAAGCTTCTGGACTTTAGCTCAGGGCAAATGGGGAAACAAAGTAGCACCAAAGGTGCACCCTCAGCGGCACTAGGGCGGCCGAGTGCAGGGTGCTGTTTCGACGTTGGGCACCCTGTTTGCAATGGGGAACCTCCGGTTTGCAAAGGCACTGCAGGCTTGTGGACGAAGGTGTTCTGGGTGCGACCACCACTTCGAGAGGTAAGTTGGGAAGTTAGGGGTTGGTTAGGCACAGTCTGTTTGGCCACCCAAGGCCGTGGGGCGTCGGGTGCAGGGGTGCCTTTTGGGGTCGGATCTTCTTACCAGCTCCTGGTCGCGGTTGGGGGGGGGGGACCTTCTGGATTTAGGCTGCAGGCATCAGCTGGAGGCAGGTCAGGGGTCGCTGGATATCCGGTTAGGATCGCCGGGGTGACCTCCTCGTGGTGTTTGCCCACTCGAGCTCAGGCCGTGGACGGCGGGTGCAGAGTGGGGCGGATTCACGGTGTCCGGCCGTAGCCAGAGGTTGCAGATGAACAAATCCGGTGTTCACGGGAGACACAGTATTTGGGGTTGAAGGCAAGCAGGTCCTCTGGTGTTTTCGAGTTTGCTGGCTGCAGGACACAGGGATTTCGCAGGAGCAGGTTTGTGGTGGAGACAGGCCGGTAGGTCTGGGGCCAAGTCAGTGGGCGTCTTCCTCTTGTTAGCTTCGGCACGGCTGTTTGGTCCTTCTTCTTTTCTTGTTGCAGGTTCTTGTCTGAGGAAGCAAGGTTCAGGGGTGCCCCAAAATACTAGATTTAGGGGTATTACAGGTGTGTAAAAGGTAGGGACCAATGGGTCCCTTCCCTAGGATGGGTACACCCCCTATTATGCCACTCTCCAGTGGGAGGGGGGCATGAGCCTGTCCCTGATCGGCTGAGTCCCCCTATCTGCAAGATGGTGGGGACTGAGAGTTGTGCTTCACCTTGCCTCCCCCACCTGAGGGGTGGAGTTGGCAGAGGTGGACACACCTCTCTTCCTCACTTGTTTTTCCCACCGGTTCTCCCGCCCAAAGTGGGGATCAGAACCAGTGGGGACCAGTTGCTGAAAGCAGCAAGTGGCCTGGGGAAGCTCACAAAGGCGGCAAGCCGTTGAAGCTTCCCCTTCGTGAACCCTGCCCATCCTGGGGGAGGAGGCTTGGCACCTCGTCCCAGGATGTGCATTGTTTCAGGCCCCAGAGAGTAGCAGGCTCTCGACCCAGGGGTCCAGAAACATGTCTGGTGGTGGCAGCTGAAAGCAGCCACTCAGCCTGGACACTAGTGGTAGGTTAGTTTTCAGGGGGCATCTGTAAGATGCCCTCTGTGTGCATTTTTCATTAAATCCCACACTGGCATCAGTGTGGGTTTAATGTGCTGAGAAGTTGGATACCAAACTTCTCAGTTTTCAGTGTAGCCATTATGGTGCTGTGGAGTTCGTAATGACAAACCCCCAGCACCATATACTCTTAATGGCAGCACTGCACTTACAATGTCTAAGAATGGACTTGGACACTGTAGGGGTACAGGGCTCATGCACCTGTACCCTCACCACTGGTATAGTGCACCCAGCTAGAGGGGTGACTGATCTATGCCAGGGCAGTGGGTTGTAGGCATGGCACACAGAGATGTGTGCCATGTGACTCTTCACTTTGTTCTGCACCAAACCTCGCAGCCTGCAAAGGCAGTGTGTGAGTGTAATGGTACAGGACCTCTAAGGGTGGCACAGTAAGTGCTGCAGCCCTTAGAGGCCTTCTCTGGTCACAGTGCCATGGGTACCTGTGGTACCATTTAGCAGGGGCTCACCTGTGGCCAGAGATGCCAATTGGGTTTAGGCTTCAATGCAGTTTTAGGGAAAGAACATAGGCCCAAGGTACCTGATTAGCAGGAGCCCAGGGCACACTCAGTCAAAGCACATCAGCAATTCAGCAAAAAGTGGGGGCAACCATGCAGAAAGAGGGCACTTTCTCACACTGTCCCCAGAAAACATGCGAGTCCTTTGCTCCAGCATTTGGGGAAGGGGATGGTGGTCGCCCTGCTGAATGGCGTCGGCTGAGAGAAATTGGGAGGAGGAACAAGCTGGGATGAATGGCATTGCCTTTAGATCGAGTGAATTTGGGCATGTTGTGATCTGTAGGTTAGGCAGTGCATCAGTATGATCTCGTGCTGGGTTCGTGTATTGTAAAGCTGTGCGCGCCTCCCCCAGTTGCTCACTTTGGGGAGGTGTGTATCCTGTAGAAGAAGACTGCCTGTGCAGATTCACGCCAGTTAGCTTTGTCATCTGAGGAGAAGAATTGTGAACTGTTAAGACGGTGTGCTGGCGCCTTGATTTTCCGATGATTGGGCCACCGTGTTTAATTGATGTATTATTGTGATCTAAGCAAGGTTTTGATAGCTGCGGAGAGGGCTCCATGTGGATCACCAGTTCAGGATTGCGGTGACCTTTGCTGTTTTGTGTTGTCTTTGTGCTGGGTTGCGCTTTGTGCGTTTGAAAAATTGGATACACCTCTGGCCTTTGGTGAGAGTCGCTAAGCATTGGCTGGTCGGTGCAATGATGTGATGTTTTGGGGGATTGAGATCTTGTGCGGCGGTTGTTCCTAGCTTTCCTGAGGCGTTTGCGTTCCCTTTTGGTTAGGGGAGGTTGCTGGGGTTGAGCAAGACCCTCCAAGCGAACCGGAGATGTCCCACCTTGAATTTTGTTTATTGTTGGTCCCGATTGGTGACACCCTATTGGTAAAGTAAGGGCTGTCTCTGCGGCCCATATGACCTTGGTATCGTTCTTCGATGTTGGAGTTTTGGTGGGAGATAGCAAGGTGGAACTTTCCTGGTTTACTGTGGTGGGAGTTGATACAGCCGCAGGCAGCTTGGAGGACTTAATCTCCATGAGAATGGCAGACAGAATATTTTGGATTGTTGTTAAGTGGCCCAAGGTGGAGGCGCATTTACAAGAGTGATACGCAGTCTCAAGATCTTTTTTGTACTCGCTTTATTAGGCTATTTAAATCTTGTAGGTTTTGTTCTATTCCTGAAACGTGCGTGGCCAGGATGTTCAATAGTTCCACTTGAATTTCCAGTTTTTCTGAGTGGAATTATAGGGCCGATGAGATCACCTCCATTGTATTTATAAATGAGGTCCACAAGGAGGCTGAGGACAATGGGGACGATATGGAGTGCCGAACTGGCTTACTTTGTAAGTTACTTTGGGCAAGAAATGAGGTTGCGTTACTCTCGTGGGATTTGTTGTTTATGAACGTATCTTCTGAGGTTTCTTCATTGATGTGGTTGTGACTGGCGGAACCCATTTCGCGGCAGAGCCTGATTTGGGAGAGCTGGGCATTGTAATCGTGCATAAGACCAGAGATTGCAGAAGTATTTGAGTGGGCCACTGCTTCCTCCTATCTCATTTAATGGGCTGAGTGACAGGTCCTGCCACCTTGGTGAAGTCTCCAATAGATGTCCTGAGCGTATGAGGTCTGACTCTTTGGTGCAAGTTTTGCAATGATTAGAAAAAGTTAAGTTTGGAGAGTGATGTTTGGACTGGCTGGACCCAAGAGCTATAGCTGGGGATGGGCCTTCGGCTGCGGACCGATTTTGCTGATCCTGTTCGGTGGAATGAACTTGGACTTTCACAATTGTGTGATTAAAAGGTGTTTTTGAAGGGTTGTCCATTGTAGGATCGGACAAGGTTGGATACGAAAGATTCAACATTGACATGGCTTTGTGCTTAGGGGATTTCAAGAAGCCTGTAATTTTCTAAAATCCTAGGGCGATTGCTTTTTACGGGATGGTCCAACGAAGAAGGCATGAGGGGTTCGGCTGTGGGAATGGTGTTGCCTTCTGCTGTGTGGGCAGTGTGTGCTGGCTGCGTGATTGTAGACTTAGCAGCGCATTTTTTTGCCTACTTTAGAGGTTCTCGAGATTTGGCTGATCTCATGCTGGATCAAGGTGCTTTTATTTTATATTTCAATAGGCTGTCTGTCTCCGATCTACGCAGCTCGGCTCATCTTCTATGTGCGCTTAAGTGCTGGCTCGCTTGATTGAACCGGAGACCAGGTGCCCTGCACAGTTACTTGCCCTCCAGGATATGGTGAGGTGGTTTGGAGTTGATTAGCCTGCTTAGTTGCTGGTTTGTTCCTGTTTGGGGGCCACTGGAATGGATGGTGCCGTGGGCTCGCCAGGTACCTGGTTTCGTCTGGGTTCGCCTAGGGACACCCAAGGTTGCCAGGAAGGGGCCTCTAGTGGCCTGTTGCTGGGTGCCACAGTATGTGAGGGAAGAGCTGTGCAAGTGGGGCCTCTGTGGGGGGGGCTGCTGACTATGCCCAGTGGTGGCCGGGCTGCCACCGCAGCACGCCGGCAGTACGCCTACGGCCTCACTCTCTCAGGGTGAAATGCCCCCACCGATGTTTACGTGCTTCCCCAGGAAGGTAGGACAGGCTGAGGACAGGGCAGGCTGAGCAGTGTACAGTGGCAGGGCAAATGCAGTGGCAGGGCAAATCGCGGGGGACGCGAGGCAGGTCCTGTAGGGAGCCACGGAGGACTGGGGGGGACGAGGTGTGGTATATTGTGCCCACTGACACCCGCTGACTCACCGGGCTCCACAGCATCTCGCTCCGTCGCTCCTGTCCCTGCTCTCTCATCGCCCTCCGTAACTGCGTGCCTTTGTGGCCTGCGTGTTCGTCAGAGAACCAGCCTTGAACACCGTTGATGGGGGGGTTGATTTTGAGGTCCTATCGGGCTCACTTGATGGAGTATTTGGGCAGTATTGGGCAAACAAGTGGGGGATTTCGCAGCGCACCTGCAGGCCGCACCCGATCCTAGTCGGGCTACCTCCGCAGGCCGCCGAGTCGCACAATGTTTTTTCCTTTGCTCCTCTCGCTCCTCTGGTCCGCTTCCCGCAGGCGTTGGATGGGTAAATGGTTGAATGGTTGGACGGGCGCGGTTCGTGCCGGTAGCTCAAGCAGAGCCTGGGAAAGCTTGCTTGCTTGCTCGCTCCTCACTCCTCCGCCTTCGTGCTGTCTCCGCCCTCCTCGGAAGTCTGAATACTGTCGAAAAGGCTACTGCTTATGTAGCAAAATAGAAAAGATTTTGCCACTGGTGCATCAAGAATAGCCTGCATCACTTCCATCCTTCACCGGAATAGCTGTTGCCATATCTCCTTCTTTTGGCAAAGTCCAGATTGGCACACTCATCCATCAAGGTTCACTTGGCAGTGATTCCAGGTTTCGAAGAAAGTCAGGGGAACTTTCTCTTTGGTCTACTAGGATAGTAAAAGAATTCATGAGAGGCCTCTTCAGGGCTTTTTCACCAATAAAACGGCCTGCAGTAGCTAGGCAGTTGAATACGGTCCTCGCTCAGCTCATGAAGCCACTCTTTGAGCCAATCCATAAAGCATAAATAAAATAAATCTCATCGAAAACGGCACTCTTGTTGGCCCTCACATCGGGTAGGAGAGTCGGTGAAATTCAGGCTTTCACAGTTTCAGAACATTTTCTACAGTTTAAGAAAGACCAGGTGGTGTTAAGAACGAACCCAAGATTTATACCTAAAGTTCCGACTTCATTCCACCTGAATGAGCCTATATTCTTGTCAACATACTTCCAAAACCCTTTGTCTTGTGCAAAAAGTGCACTGCACTCTTTGGTTGTAAGTCGTTGCTTAAAATTCTACATTCATAGAACAAAACATTTCAGAAAGACGGAACAGCTTATGTCTTTTGCGCCTCCAAAAAAGGGCTATCCTCTCTCAAGGAGCAGTATAGCTTGATGGATATCGTCAGCTATCTTTTTGGCAAGAAAAAACTGATAGACCACTGTCCACGAAAGTTGCTGCACACTCTACAAGATGGCGACTTCTACAGCCCTGTTTGCTGGCGTATTGCTTCCTGATATCTGAAGAGCAGCAACATGGTCGAATGTACATACCTTCACCAAACACTACTGTTTGGATTTGGCATGGAAAAGTGATGCTGCAGTAGGACAGGCGGTCCCAAGACATCTGTTTCTTTAAGGTACAGCTTCTTTCTTATGATGTTTCTATTGTTGTGATAACTGGTTAAGAGGTATTGTGATATTTTCAGGATTTATGCTATATTATCAAAATGTTGCCTATGGCAGGCATGCATTTATTACATAACTTGTTTACCTTAAAATGGTGCACTTTTATAAGAGGATCTTCGCCTAATCGCTTTATTTGAGCTTTATTACTGCTATCCACTTTGATTCAAGCATGTGAATCTACGAAAGATTCATACTGGACAAAAAACAAGTTACTTACCCGTCTACTGTGGTTCTCCAGTATTGTAATCATTCATAGATTCACATGGGGCCCGCCCACCTCCCCGTTTTAGGCTTGCCACGATATACCTCATACGACTATTCATTTATTTACACTTGTGCTTGAAATCTGAGGTATGGTGGCTCTGCACGGGAGATGTGGTCTGGGGCTTGTCTCTGATTGGTTGAAGTTTGGGTCAATTCTAATGATGTGGATTGGTTTACAAATTCACTGGTTTTCTCTATGCTTCTCTAATCATCTTCTAATAGTACTGCTTATTTAAGTACCTTGAGACTCCCACCATGACGATGGGGAAGATTCAAGCATGTGAATCTATAAAATATTGCAATACTGGAGAACCACAGTGTACAGGTAAGTAACTTGTTTTTCCCAGGAAGGAATCGATGAGGTAGTGGGTATGGAATCCTTTAATCACCTTTTGTTGGCTGCACCACTGAGTGCTCTCTAGAGCTCAGGATTTAACTACCTTGAACAAGACCTTTGCTAATTAGCTTACACTAACCACTGAGTAAACTGCCAAAGGTGTCAAAGCGCTGGATTGCCCAGGGCAGCACCGTCCAGGAACCCCAGCTTCCAACAGCATCTAGGTCGAAGTGGACTGATGAGAGTAGAATAGAGGAAGGTGCTGCAGTGAAGGAAACCTGAAATAAGAATGACGACAAAGAGGTTGACACCCACAATTATATGTTAAGTTGTTGGTCATGTGCCCTGTTTAGGTTTCTGTTTCGCTAGCACGGCTGTCAATCAGACCTTTTCCTTACAATGTACATAGAGTGGGCTCTGGGTTCCCTCCTTTCCATCATTGGATTTCTTTAACCAGTATTCTTCAGCCATTGACTGAGGCTTGTTCATCAGGTCTTGGCTCAGCCTAGCGGAGTGGAGTAATTATCTGTCACCACATGCTGTTGACTGCTTGGGTGTGCACTCGTAAGGTTGCATTGAAGTGCATGAAAGACTAATTTACAACTATAGCCCTATGTCCGCTCCTGCTACCTCCCTCCTGTGTGTCTCCCTTTATTGTTCTAATATTGCCTATATTATCACTTTAAACCCAGACTTACATTGCCAATACTTGTTAGGGTGACAAGCAATGGCTAATTTGCACTGGGGTGTACTGTTGGGCTCCACCAGCATTCATCTCTGGTGATCAGCAGTTACTGAGTACCTCCTGCGGGCACAAATCCCATCTGTCAACAGTTCAAACTAGAAAACACAAGATTTACTGTCCTAAGACTGCCGTATTTCCAGCTTCCAGGAACAGGAAGTGTCATAAAATAATTTTTTGCAACAGTTTTTGCAATTTTCTAAGTGGTAGTCATTATTTGCTATTTTTCTCTTTCTGCCTTCTTAGTATGTAGAGTAAAGAGGTGTGAAACCAATGAGTAAAAGGGCAAAGTTGTACATTCCTTTTAAGTAGACAAAATTCCAAAATACCAGAGTGGGTCTGGAGAAAGTATTCCTGCAGTGTTCCTGCACGCTGGTGGTGGCACTGTATGGCTCTGCTGTGACTCCATATCGCCCAGGAAGTGATGGGGAGACCCAAATAAAAGCGCTACCCTGTGTGCTGATGTCAGTTTTTCCATGGAAATCCAAAGTTCCAGACCAAGTTTAGTTGTTTTCCCGATGAGTCCAAAATTCTTTTCAGTGTACTAGGGAGTGATATCCAAACCGAAAACAACTTGATTCAAGACATGCAGAGACTCCAGGAAACAGCTATCCATCACTGATCCACACAAGATATGCCAAAGGTGCTTATGTTCCAGCCACACCTCTTATGCATGTGACAAGAGGGCCCTAATGCATCCAGAGGTGATTTCGGATTTGGAAACTAAACTCTACATTGCAGAACATAAGAAGAGGTTGCGATCGAAACATAGGTCCTGCTGCCTTTTTAGAATGCAGGCCCGATCGCAGTCTGGTTGAGAGGCCGTGCCCGCAAAAAGTAGAGCTCCCACTCGAACTTTTCTGTTAAGTTAACGTCTAGGCATAAGCACAGGAAGGCGAAGTGGGAGTTAACCCCATCCCGCCACTCAGTCTAGTGGGAGGGCACGAGGACATCATGATAAAGATCCCACTCACTGATGTTTCTTGAATCCAAACTGACCTCACAATTGTTTTGGGGGCTGTTGTCAACCCCACAGCAAATAGCGGCCTTTAAAGAGGCCATGCTGCAGATTTTTGGTGTAATTTCGTTCCCCTGTCACTTCCTGCTCTATTAAGCTGCAGACGTCTCCAGTTGGACTTTTGCCAGCAGGTCTGCTCCGGTGCCTTCTGTCGACTCGCAAACCACTTCCGACCTGTACTGACACCGATACTGACAATAGCCTGACACCAAGTTCCACACTGGTTCCTTATGTACCAACAGGGAGACTGGTGTGGAGGCACTGGTAGATAATCAGATCCAGCGTCTATCTCAGACTCCTAACCGATGGCAACTCGTTAAAGGGTTACATCACGCTATGAAATCACAAAAGTGCAACCAGTGGTTATACAACTGGATTTCCAATCCCAGACTGCTACCTCCAAGCCAGTACCAACCGAGAATTTTCACTTTTTTAAATCTGATTTGGACCCAATGCAAGAGGCCAATCTCCTTCAGGACACAGGAGATGAGGAAGTAAACACATTTCTGCTGCCTCATAACGTTTTGCTAGGTGACGTAGACTAACTCGTTGTGACCTGGACTTCCTGAACAAGCATCCCACACCAAAGAGCCTGATTGTTCAAGCTTCAACAAGTGAGTCCAATCCAAATTTCTTTCCTGCCAATCCACAGAATAAGGAATTAAACAGAGTTGATGTTTTCAGAAGGAGGACGTTTTCTTTGACTAGCCTAGTCCTTCGATCTATCAATGCAGTATGCTTTTTAGGTAGGTACACCCACACATTCTAGGATATTGGCAGCAATGTCTTGCCAGCTGTCCCAGTAGAACTAAAGCCTTTTTAGTCCAAACAATACACGATGGTCATGATACAGCCAGGTGTAAACTGAGTTGGCCTGGACACTGCAGACTGCATTAATAGAACTTATAGGTTTTAAGTGCAGTGACCTCAGATATAAGGAAACATATATCTGTTGTGAGAGCTGCAAGCTTAAACTCACACAGGCTGCAATGGCAGGTCTGTAGCCAGAGTTTAAGTGGACTCTCATGGGTGGCACAATACATGCTGCAGTACATGGGAGACCCCTGGTGTACCTATGCCCTGGGTACCTTAATACCATATACTAGGGACTTACAAGGGTACACCAGTAGCCGACTGTGGAGGTACAGAAGTACTTAGCGTGGTCAATTTATGGAGGAAGCACAGTGCCTGGGGTCCTGATTAGAGGGATCCCTGTCAGAGTAGTCAAAAAAAACATACTGACACCGGCAAAACGTGGGAGTAACCATGAATTCAGATCCAACTTTCCTACAGTGGTTTTCTTGCGTTTGGAGGGACAATACATCAGAGCACCTAGTATGCAGAGGTTTACCTCTAGCAGCACTTGTGGCATTAAACAGGCAGTATGCATGCTCTCATTTCCTTTTTGTTTCAGCTGTTTCCTGCCACTAAACATCTTGTTCGAGGCATATGAGCTGTAGATTGTATACTTTAGCATAGATCGCCATCTGGAGTTGGGCTCAGATGTTTGCACTTTGTTTTTGTCGAAGAAGTCTTTGTAGTCACGGGATAGGTGACTCCTCCTTATGATGATAGTGCGCATGGGCATCGACTCCATCTTCAGATTGTTTTTTTCCGCCATCGGGTTCGGATGTAAACGGCTGCGCTCCGGGTCGGTATCGTATTCGATTCCCCTTTGACGCGCAATCCTTCACCGATCGGCATTGTTTTCGATCGCGCTCCTCGACGCGGATCCAACACAAATCTCAACACCCTCGATTCCGGTCGTCGACGCGGGCGGTTGGGCCTATCCGTGCCATCAGGCCCTACAGCTAATGGAAAGAACTCCATTCAAAAAATGCCCTCTGTGTTGTGCCAAATTCCCACACACTGATCTCCACGAGGTCTGTAACCTTTGCCTCTCTCCAGAACACTAGGACAAAGATTGCCCGGCCTGTGCTTCATTCCGATCGAAGAAAACCATACGTGATCGCCGGGCTCGACGCCACGTAATGTCTTGATCCACTACCTCGGTGCCGGACGACATCTTCGATGCAGGCCCCGATGCTCCCCAGGAACAAGAACCGGACAATGAAGACGTCAGCGTCTCCGAGGCCGACGAATCAGAGGCCGAAGATCAGACAGTTATTCAAGGTCAACGAACCATGAGTACCGACATCGACACCCCTACCTCTTCTCAAAAACATAAGGCTCCGGTAACACCTTCGCCTTCCGGCTCAGGTCGACACCATGACAGAACTTCTGACGCCCCGCCTTCGGGCTCGGCTCCGAAGTCCAAAGACAAGCCTTCAGGCGACTCGGGACCTAGTCAGCCATGCATCGGTACCGAACTACCATCCCCGGTACCTAAACCCAAACATTCGGCACCGAAACACCATCAGGATAAACCCTCGAAGCCGAAACCAGACCACAAATCTTCAGAGCCGAAAAAGAACAAATCTTGGGAACCGAAAAAAGACCATAAATCCTCGGAGCCGAAAAAATCCTCTGAGCCGAAAAGGTCCTCGAACTTCACAGCTCCTCCAAAGCAAAAGGACACTAAAATCCCTCCTAAAGCTTCGGAATCAAGGCCAAAACAACCAAAATCATCGGTGCCAAACAAGAATACTGGATTAGAAAACCTAGTTCAACCAGATCCAGTTGATCCTAAACAAAAAACCCTGCACATTGACCATAACACTGGTCATATCAAGACAATTCTATCCAAAAAGAGACCTTTGGACTCCCCAGATGAACCCAAAGTACCCTTAAAAAAGAGAGACATGGGAACTTCTCCAGCCAGACCCTTTTCTCCTCTAAATATCCCCATAACACCACTTTCTCCAGCACACTCTCCAGTACTTCCATATTCACCGACACCAAAAGATGATGATGATGATCACCTTGGGGGTGGTGGAGGGGATGAAAACCCACAAGAGGATAGTGATGATGACACTACTCTCCCACCACCTGATCCTTGGGAGGATTATGATAATCCACCAGATGTCCCAGATCTCCCTGATCCAGACTCCTACCCATCTAGGCCATCCCCCCCCAGACGACAACATAGGTTTTGCACAGCTCATAAACAGAGCTGCACAATATCATGGGGTAGAGTTGCACTCAGACCCACAGGAGGAAGATTTTTTGTTAGAGACTTTCACACAGTCACAAAAATCAACAAGCATTCTACCTATGTTAAAGGGTATCATCAAACATGCACCTGACATTTTTAAAGATCCTGTCAAAGCTAGAGTTCTCAACCCCAGGATCGAGAAAAAATATAAGCCAGCTCCCAACGATACAGCTTATATTAAAGCACAGCTCCCTCTAGATTCATTGGTGGTGTCAAATGCACGTAAACGCGCAAATTCCCAAACATCAGGGGATGCCCCACCTCCAGATAAGGAGTCTAAATTACTAGACGCATCTGGCAAACACATTGCCTCACAAGCAGCAAATCACTGGCGCATTGCCAATACCCAAGCTTTACTGGCCAGGTATGACAGGGCTCATTACGATGAGCTTGAAAAACTAATACAACATCTTCCCGATCAGTATAAGGCTAAGGCTAATGACCTCATACAAGAGGGAAAATTCTATATAATGTGCTCTTGATGCAGCAGACACAGCGTCTCGTGCAGTTAACACAAGCGTCTTACTACGCAGACACGCATGGCTGCGCATATCTGGGTTTAAACAGGATGTGCAGTCCACAATTCTTAATCAACCTTTCGATCAAGAACACTTATTTGGACCCACTGTGGACACATCTTTAGAAAAAATGAAGAAGGACTCAAACTGCTAAGTCCATGGTTGCCCTACAGGCAACAACTAGTAGAGGTTCTTTTCGTCGCTCCTTTTATAGGGGCGCCTCTAAAAACATTGGGACAGACAACACCTCATCCTCCTACAAAACCACTACTCAAACCTCTCCTAACAGAGGCTATTTCAGAGGAGGTTATAGAGGCAACAACAACCAGGGTAGAGGTCGCGGTAATAACACCTGCACCTCTCCTACTACAAAACAGTGACTTCCCTCCACTTCCCCCCGACCATTCCACTCCAGTCGGGGGAAGACTATCACAGTTCCTACCCGTCTGGAATTCCATCACCACAGACAAGTGGGTAAGACAAATTATCCAGTATGGTTACTGCCTGGAACTCACTTCAACACCCCTATTCATACCCCCCAAACAACGTCCAATGTCTACAGAACATCTGACACTGTTAAAACAGGAGGTTCTCTCCTTATTACAAAAACACGCAATAGAACCGGTTCCCTTACCTCATCAAGGAACAGGGGTTTACTCCCTTTACTTTCTAATCCCAAAGAAAGACGGTACTCTCAGACCAATACTAGACCTCTGACCGTTAAATCTCTACATACAGTCGGACCACTTCCACATGATCACTCTCCAACAGGTTCTCCCACTGCTCCAACAGGGCGATTTCCTTGCCACTCTAGACCTCAAGGACGCCTACTTTCATATTCCCATTCACCCTGCTCACAGAAAATATCTACGGTTTGTAGTGGACGAACAGCACTATCAATTCAAAGTCCTCCCATTCGGAGTGACTACAGCACCCAGAGTCTTCACAAAATGTCTGGCAGTAGTCGCAGCTCATTTGCGCAGACAACACTTTCACGTGTTTCCTTATCTCGACGACTGGCTCATAAAAGCCAAGTCACACACATACTGTGTGCACAATACACACAAAACAATCCAGCTGCTCCACAACTTGGGATTCACAATAAACCTACCCAAGTCACACCTTCAACCGTCCCACCTACTTCAGTATCTAGTTGCCACAATAGATACCTCGAAAACCCTTGCATACCCCAATCCAGTCAGGATAGCCAGCATGCAAGCTCTCATATCAAGATTTCAACCGCAACACTCCCTTCCAGCTCGAGTGTTCATGCAGCTATTAGGGATGATGGCCTCTTGCATCCTCATCATTCCTTATGCAAGACTTCAGATGCGTCCCTTACAAGAATGTTTAGCACATCAGTGGAACCAAGCTCAAGGTCAGTTAACAGATCTGGTGTTGGTAGACAGCCGCACGCATTGCTCTCTGCAGTGGTGGAACATGCAAAACCTTTCCAAAGGGCGGCCGTTCCTCGACCCGGTTCCACAGATAGTGCTAACCACAGACTCATCGCTCACCGGCTGGGGAGCCCATCTCCAAAACCAAACCGTTCAAGGTATATGGACCCATCAACAAAAACAACTCCACATAAATCACCTGGAGTTACTGGCAATCTTTCTAGCACTAAAGACTTTTCAACTCTTGCTAGTAGGCAAAGCTGTCTTGATCCGTACAGACAACATGACAGCAATGTATTACATACAAACGGGGGGGACACACTCTCTTCAGCTTTCACAACTAGCGCAAAGCATATGGAGATGGGCCATTCCTCAAAACATTTACCTCCTCGCAGAACATATACCAGGAGTACACAATCAGATCGCGGATCTGCTCAGTCGTCAAACACAGCAGATCCACGAATGGGAACTTCATCCTCAAGTTCTTCTTCCATTCTTTCGCATGTGGGGTCATCCAGACATAGATCTGTTCGCCACACACCAAAACGCAAAATGCCCAAGCTTCGCCTCCAGATATCCACACCCATTGTCCAAAGGCAATGCGCTATGGATGAACTGGTCTGGCAGATTTGCATACGCTTTTCCGCCTCTCCCGCTCATTCCGTTACTGGTTCGGAAGCTCAAACAATACTCCCTCACAATGATCCTAGTTGCTCCAACATGGGCACGCCAACCATGGTTCACAACCCTGTTGGAACTTTCAGTAGTGCCTCATCAAAAGCTCCACCTCTCCCCCAAGTTCCTCACTCAGAACCATGGAGAGATGAGGCATCCAGATCCCAATCAACTCAATCTTGCGATCTGGCTCCTGAAGTCCTAGAGTTTGGCTACCTTAATCTCCCGCCAGACTGCATGAACATCATTAAAGAGGCTAGACGTCCTACTACTAGAGCATGCTATGCAGCAAAGTGGAAACGATTTGTCATTTATTGTACAAATAACAAAATCGATCCGCTAGATGCTTCCATCCAAAATATTATCTGTTATCTTTTGCATCTACAACAATGTAACCTAGCATATACATCTATAAGGCTACATCTTGCTGCAATTGCTGCTTACCTCCAAAACAGACAACATTTGTCGTTGTTTCGAGTACCCGCTATTAAAGCGTTTATGGAAGGACTTAAAAGAATAATTCCACCTAGAGTTCCACCTTCTCCTGTATGGAATCTCAATATAGTCCTCACCAGACTCATGGGTCCCCCATTTGAACCTCTGCACAAATGCGAAGTACAGTTCCTTACTTGGAAAGTAGCCTTCCTAGTAGCTATCACATCACTTAGGAGAGTTAGTGAACTCCAGGCATTAACCATACAAGAACCATTTCTACAAATACACCATAGTATAGTGGTTCTTAGGCCTAATCCAAAATTTCTGCCTAAAGTGGTATCTACCTTTCACCTTAACCAGTCGGTTGAACTTCCAGTATTTTTCCCTCAACCAGACTCAGTGGCAGAACGCGCTCTCCACACGCTAGACGTTAAAAGAGCGAAGAACTAAAAGTTTTAGAAAAACAAAACAACTTTTTGTAGCCCTCTCCCCACCTCACAAAGGCAATCCCATTTCAAAAACAGGAATTGCATACTTTCACTAAACACTATTGTGTAGATGTGCAAGCAAAGCAACAGGCTACTGTGGGCCAGGCTGTATTAAGAACACTTTTTCAAACTACTGCAACGGATACAGGTTGCCACCGCTAGGGAGGAAAAACTGCTTTATAGTCTATGCTAAAGTATACAATCTACAGCTCATATGCCTCGAACGGAAAATGCTACTTGCCATTATGCATCTGTTCTTGCCATGTAGAGCAGTAGACTTGTATACGCCCACCCACCTCCCTGGGTACCTTTATCTGTTGCAGTATTATCTTATTTAGATACATCACATGGACATCGCTTACTAACTCCATCATCACCCTTCATTGCGAAAAACAATCTGAAGATGGAGTCGATGCCCATGCGCACTATCATCATAAGGAGTCCCCTATCCCGTGACTACAAAGACTTCTTCGACAAAAACAAAGTGCAAACATCCGAGCCCAACACCAGATGGCGATCTATGCTAAAGTATACAACTCTACAGCTCTACATGCCAAGAAAAGATGCATACTGGTAAGTAGCATTTTCCTTTCTGCAGCTGTCATTCAACAGCAAGCAATGTTTGCAAGTCATTAGCAGTACAACAAGCCGAGTATAAATGAGTAACCAAGAACTGGTGCTGTATCCAGCTTTGGTGCGAGATGGGGTTGATTGACCTGTCCACTGGGTCCCATGCATGCATAAAATGTAATACAACTTTTTGCGGCATGAGCGTTTACCTTTTTAGTAAATTCAGACATTCAGTGTAGGATATGCAAGATCTGTATTCATACTTTTTTTGTTCACAGTGGCCTAGAATCAGCTATTATCTACATGTAACACTATTATTAAAAAAAAAAAAAAGACATCAGGATGTTATGCATGTCATGTATTTATATAGTACTCAGTGCTAGGACAGCCTATGTCAAGTACTGAAAATGGGCTGGCCAAGAACATATAACTTTATATAAATGGGTGAGCCAGGAATAGGTTGAATGCCTCTTGGATCCACAGTGGGAAAGTTAGACACTTAACCAAGTTTGCGTAATGTGTGTTTTTATATGGGATGGGTGGCGATTGCTTTCTCATGTGTTCATTTTCAAGATTCTAGTGCTTCAACAGTCTTTGCCTAGAAGTAATTCTGTCTGCAGTGTGTGCTGTATAAACTCCCATAACATTCTATATGCTTGGCTGTCACAGTGCACATATGTGATACTGAGCATGGAGTAGCAGTCCATGACAGACATTAATTGACCCTGTATTCTGCAGCTACAGATGTGACGTAATTAATTGCTGGGTACCAGGCGCACCGTCACCAATCCCGGTTTTCGCAACCTTTGGCCCAGATAAAAGGCTGCATCTTTTAGGGCTTGATCACTGCGAGCAAAGACAACATATGATTTTAATGTAGGCTTTTTGGAGAAAGGCAGTTAACTCTCATAACCATTTTTCTTTATTGAACAATCCGCTTTCAGCTGCCGATTTGAAAAAGCGGTCCAGCAACTGTATGGAAGCCAATCCAGCTTCCATAAATAGACAGCAAGGGAGACATTTCACTGCAAAATATTCCCAATTTTTCCTCAATACTTCCTCATTTTGTAGTTGAGATAGGCCACAATTTTAAGGCAACAGCAGACAGGGTATGAATATGAGGAAAAATGTGAAAACAAGCCACATTGTTTTTCCTTCTAATCACCACTTGTTTTCTGTTTAGTGCAGAAGTATAAATGAGTGGGTCAATCCACAGGCCCACCATGATGGGAGGTCCTGCTGTGTAATGTATTCTAAATGTGAGGAATCTGTAGTTGGAACTACCCATCAGAACAAATTACCTTCGGTAATGCTCTTTCTAGTGGATAATGTGTAACTGCAAATTCCTCACTGCCCTTCCACCTTCCCGTTGTGTTGAATGGACAGTTCTCCATTTAAAATGCTCTCAAATTAGAGATCTGCTCACTGACATGAACAAGTGGTTTTTGGGCTTTGCATCCGAGGTCCTGGACGGTGCCAGTGTGCTTGGGTGGCGCCTATATGTGACTCCAGCTGTCACTTCCGGACTGGACGTGGAGCTGCACAACACCACCTACTGGCACACAGGGGCCTTTCTAAAAAAAAATCCTCCGGATCCAGTCTAGTGCCGGGGTATATTTAATAGGTGAGGAATCTGCAGTTATGTAGAATATCCATCAGAAAGAGCGTTCCCAAAGGTAAGTTACTTGTTCTTTAAATCATAGACATGTCTTAACAAACACACACACACAGCTTCCTGTTCTAATGAGGAAATAATATACCATAATCTTAGGTGGAGACCGTGCCGTTTGCCTTGTGGATTTTAGGTTACATTGCCATACATCATATACTCGTCTGACACTGATGCACAGAATTAGCAAAAAAATAAATTATAATCTTAACCCAATGCTAAACGGAAGGCGAGCACACAACACCAGACACTCAAACAGGTTATTACTGGCAAGTAGCCTTTTTATTACTTGCAACTTGGGTTGAGTAAAGACATCAAATTTAACTTTCAATAATCTGTAGCTGCCAATGTGGGAGTGGGAAGACAATTTGAGATCTCAAACTGGTTGCTGTCCTAAAACTAGTGTTGTAATTTTCCAGTCTTGCCAGTGATGTCTTTGAGAATACCAAACACCATAATACTTAACCTCTATGTAAGTCTCTTACGGTTGGATTGTTATTTCACACCTATAAGTAGCTAAAAAGAATAATTTGTCCTAAAAATTTAAGAATTCCCTCTGTGTGTAAGATTGGATGCATTATATGAAGGTGTCAGCATGACAATATAAAGTTAAGAGTCAAATCTCAAGGGTAAAGAATGCTTTGAACTTTAGCAATTTCTACATTTGTCATTTATTGCTCAGTTAGATGGTTCACTTCAGGCTCTTTGAGGATTGTATGTAAATGTTCTATCTGGTGTTTCATAATGATAGTAACAGTCTTGAAGAAAAGAGTTTGTCTTTGATATTTGTCAACAAAAGAGGACCCTACAGACCTCCTTCTTACTGGCAAGGTTGAGAGCTTTGCTAACCACAACTTTAAACACTTATTCAGCTTACCTGTGGGCATAATGTGAGAATCTCCTCCCATATCAGAAGTCAAATTTAACACCTGGATTAGGATGACCAGATCTGACACCCCTTCTCAAGAATATAGGATAGAAGTCAATGCACTGTACTCATTTTTTCATGAACATTATTTCCCTATCACGCTCATCCCTCTTTCCTTTTCGTTCACAGGCTTACCTGATGGCATGCTAAGCCCACAACTCTGTTCCCTTCCAGGGGATCCTCATCAATAGTCATAAGCATTGAATATTCCCGCCCATGCGCTGGAACCCCGGATCACATCTAAAATATATATGTATATATATGTTTGGTGGCATGTATGGCTGTTGATACACATGCTTAGCATAAGTCCACCATCTAGTGTTAGTGACTTCTCCTCTTGCTTACAGTGCTGTGCTGTAAGAAAGTGCCCTCTTTTTGCATGGTTGCCCCCACTTTTTGCCAAACTGCTGATGTACTTTGACTGAGTGTGCCCTGGGTACCTGCCAAACAGGTACCCGGGGCCTATGATCTTTCCCTAAACTGCATTGAAAACAAAACCCAATTGGCACTCTTTCGCCACCGGTCAGTCGCTTGTAAGTGGTACCACAAGGTACCAAGGGCACTGTGGCCAGGAACGGCCTCTAAGGGCTGCAGCACTTATTGTGCCACCCTTAGAGGCCCTATACCTTTACACAACACACACTGCCATGGCAGGCTGCATGTTTTGGTGCAGAACAAAGTGAAGAGTTGACATGGCACACAGCCCTGTGTGCCATGCCTACAACCCACTGCCCTTTCATAGGTCAGACACCCCTCTAGCTGGGTGTCCTATACCAGTGGTGAGGGTACAGGTGCATGAACCCTGTACCCCTACAGTGTCTTAGCCAATTCTTAGACATTGTAAGTGCAGTAATGCCATTAAGAGTATATGGTGCTGGAAGTTTGTCATTACAAACTCCACAGCACCATAATGGCTTTACTGAAAACTGGGAAGTATGGTATCACACTTAGCACATTAAACCCACACTGATGCCAGTGTGGGATTTAATGAAAAATGCACACAGAGGCCTTTTTAGAGATGCCCCCTGAAAAACTACCTAACAGTAGCGTCCTGGCTGAGTGGCTGCTCGCCAGCTGCCACCACCAGACATGTTTCTGGACCCCTGGGTCGAGAGCCTGCTGCCCTCGGGGGTCTGAAACAATGCACATCCTTGGACGAGGTGCCAAGCCTGCTCCACCAGGATGGGCAGGGTTCACGAAGGGGAAGCTTTAAAGGCTTACCGCCTTTGTGAGCTACCCCAGCCCTTTGCTGCTTCCAGCAACTGGCTCCCACCAGTTCTGACCACCACTTTGGGCAGGAGAATTGGCGGGAAAACCAATTGAGGAAGGGAGGTATGCCCACCTTTGCCAACCCCACCCCTCAGGTGGGGGAGGCGAGGCGAAGCACAACTCGCAGTCCCCACCATCTTGCAGATGGGGGGACCCATGCCCCCCTCCCACTGGAGGGTGGCATAATAAGGGGTGTACCCACCCCAAGGAAGGGACCCATTGGTCCCAATCTTTACTTACCTGTAACACCCCTAAATCTAGTATTTAGGGGAGCCCCTGAACCTTGCCTCCTCAGACAAGAACTGACCAGAAGAAAAGAAGGACCGAAGAATCCATGCTGAAACTAAGAAGAGGACGCCCACTGACTTGGCCCCAGCCCTACCAGCCTGCCCCCGCCTCGAACCTGCTCCAGCGAAATCCTGGTGTGTCCTGCAGCCAGCAGCCTCAAGAACCCGAAGGACCTGCCCTGCATTCCATACCCAAGACTTTGTCTCCTGTGAGAGACGGATTTGCTCACCCACAGACTCTGGCCCCAGCTGAAACTGTGAGTCTGCACCAGACGCCTAAGGCCCAAGTTAGAGTGGCCCAACACCACGAGGAGGTCTCCCCGGCAATCCTGACCTGAGATCTGGTGATCTCTGACCTACCTCGAATCGCCAAGCGAGACCTGCAGCCCCTTTCTGGAGGATTCCCCTGACCGCGACCGGAGCTGGTAAGAAAACCCGACGCCCTAAGACACCCCTGCACCCGACACCCCAAGGCCTTGGGTGGCCCAACAGACGGTGTCCCAGCATCCAAACTTGCCTCTCCAACCGGTGGTCACCTCCAGAAGATCTTCGTCCCCGAGCCTGCAGTCTTTGTTGCAACCGGAGAATCCCCATTGAAAACAGGGCACCAGACGCCAAAACCGCGCCCTGCACCCAGCTGCCGCTGCGGGTGTACTTTGGGTGCTAACTCGGATCCCCCTTTGCCCTGAGCCTACCACCATGAGCTTTGCTCCCACAACCTTGTGGCCTGCTCGTGAGCAGCCACCAACCGGAGGCCTCTTATCACCCATTGGATAACATTGGGCCTCTGCACTCTGCACCCAGCCGCCCTAGTGCCGCTGAGGGTGTTTCAAGAGTTCATCCTTGACCCTGGGGGAACCCTGGTTCTAACCCCAGAATACCAACTCCCACAAACTTGTACTTACCTGCAAACCGTTAACTTCATTTTTCTCCATAGGAATACATTGACTGTTTTTCCTTGAAAATTGTTTTAAGTGTGGAGTTGTATGAAACACTGAAACTGCAAATGTACAAAAACTGATTTACTTACCTTTTCTCTAGGAAATGTCCCAGTGTGATATCTAAGCATATCACACTGAGTAGAAAAAGTAACTTAAAAAGTAATCTGAAAAGTAACGTACAAAGTAATCTGAAAAGTAATTTCGAAACATTGACTTACCTGTAATTCAATCAACTGCATTTGAACCTGCATTCAACTGTAAAACGTTGCATAAGATTTTCCAAAGCATTTATTTCACTTACCTGCACTTGGCTTGGCTTGGTTCTAGAAATAAAATAACTAAATAATATTTTTGATACAAACAAATTGGTCTGAGTTCAGTCTTTGAGTGTGTGACATCATTTGCTGCCTAAGTGTGTACAACAAATGCTTAACACTACCCTCTGATAAAGCCTTACTGCTCGCCCTCACTACCACAAATGGAGAGTAAGGGTCTATCTACTTTTACCTGTGCCTACCTTTGGGGTTCCACTGGACTCTGTGCACACTATACCTCATTTTGGTATAGTATATACAGAGCCAGCCTCCTACAAGTGCGCCTGGTCATAGACTCCAATATTAGATTTTTTTCCGCCGTTTGGTTTTGTCGTGTGCTCCTCTGCTCCAGTTGACCCCATCATTAGGATCTTTTACTAATACCATTGGTATTGTTTTCGATCGAGATTCAATCCCTATTTAGATGATAACTTATTTAACACCCATTTCGTCTGGAGGACTCGATTCCATCGCTCCCTTCAAAGCGGAAATTCTCTTATACGTTTTTTTATGATACAACGGCCAAAAGGTCATGGAACGCTCATCTTTTAAATTTTTGGTCCTTCCTGCCATTCTAAAATTCCACATTCAGATTTACACAAATTGTGTAATTCCTGCCTGTCTCCTCATCATCAGGAACAAACCTGTGAGGCCTGCAAATCATTCAGGTCGAAGAAAAAACGACAAGATCTTAAAGCCAGAAGAATGCAAATGTATCGAGACAGCATCGACGAGACACCGAACATTTTCGGTTCGGAGGAGCCGGAAACAGAAATGGAGGCACATCCGTCCGCTGCAGTTGAGGGTAATTTCTCTCCGGATCAGAGCTCCGATTCAGAAGGACAAGATACCCTCACATCAGGGCAATAAACCATGAGTAAATTGCCTCATCCAAAACCACAGACAATACACAAGTCTGCTGTGTGGCCTCCACTGCCTTCAGGCCATGCTCAACACCGACCAGCTGATTCCGAAAAGTCAGGCCTCGGGCTCAGCTCCGAAAAAACAGCCTAAAATCCTCGGTCCAAAACAGTCTACCTCCGAATCCTCAGTCTCTGTACTGAAACATTAAAAAGGCAGGCACCTCTACATCTTCAGAACCGAAACCCTCGGATCCGAAAAAGCGCTGTGACACTGCATCAAAAGCCAAAACTGCAGAACCGAAACAATCTGCTCTAAAAACTACAGGAGAAAATCTAATTTCAGAGCCCAAAAAGCAACCAGTTGCGCATTCTCCATAGACTGTGCAACCAGTACTTGAAAAATTACACCAGCAACTCGATACTCGACAGACAGTGATTCATCCGGATACAGGAAGAATTCTCACCAGGCGTCCTCAAGCGCATGCACAACCTGCTAAGACAACTATCTTTTCAAAGGACAATAGACATTCCTACAAAAACAAGGAAAAACTGGATAAAGCTACAAGTCAACTTCGCTTTAGCCCTCCTTCACTACAACATGAACACACTTCATCACCACAACACTCTCCTGTTCATGAACACATACATTCCCCAGAGGAATCATTACTTTTTTACAGGGGATGTAGATGGGAGGAGGAGGATCAACAGTCAACACCTCCACAGGATGACTGGGATACGTTTGATAAAGATCCACCAGATAATACAGATCCGGATCTTTATCTAAACCCTCCCCACCAGATGATACCACTACATATCATGACCTTATCAGTAGGGCAGCTAATTTCCATAAGGTACCATTACATACTGAGGATATAGAGGATGATTTTTTATTTGAGACTCTTTCCTCAACACAAAGATCTTCACAGTATCTTCCTTTGTTAAAAGCAATGCTCAGGCATACTACTGATATATTCAATGATCCTGTTAGATCTAGAATTATCACTTCTAGAGTTGATAAAAAATATAAGCCTTCTCCAGCAGACCCTACTTATATTAGGAATCAACTTACACCAGACTCTTTCGTTGTAGCTACTGCTTGCAAAAGAACAAACTCTCAAGCAACTGGTGAAGCTCCACCACCAGAAAAGAGAGCACATGTACAGATGCAGCAGGAAAAGGGGTGGCCGCACAATCATCCAGTCATTGAAGAATTGCTAAGTCAATAGGCCTATTTTCAAGATATGATAGGGCACACTGGGACGAAATGGAACAAATTTGGCAAGGGGTCCCTAAGGGTGGCATAATAGGTGCTGCAGCCCTTAGAGGCCTTCCCTGGTCACAGTGCCCTTGGTACCTTTTACAAGGGGCTTACCTGTGGCCAGAGATGTGCCAATTGTGGGTACAAAGGTACAGTTTTTGGAAAGAACACAGGCCCTGGGAACCTGATTGGCAGGGACCCAGAGCACATCAAGTCAAGTTGCTTCAAATGTCAGGCAAAAGGTGAGGGGTAACCAGGCAAAAAGGGGCACTTTACTACAGTACACGTCTTTCCATATCTAGACGACTGGCTTAACAAAAGCAACACAGATCACAAATATTTGCAACACACACAAACAACATTACATTTACTACTAGATTTGACAATAAATGCAGTAAAGTCACCACTGTATCCTCTCCAAATACAGCCTTACTTGGGAGCCATACTGAATTGTCAAACAGCAGTAGCAAATGCAGCCAGGATACAAACTTTCAAAAACGTGGTGCCATAGTTTCAGGCTCAAAATCAGTTATCGGTGAGGACAGTTATGCCTCTCCTAGGGACCATGGCATCATGCATAGCCATAGTACATCATGCCAGACTCAATGTGCGCCCTCTACAACAATGCTTAATGCAACAAGGAGGGTCGATTTGAGGATCTAGTGTTTATCAGCAATCAAGTTTGCCACTCTCTGCAATGGTAGAACTCCAAAAATATATTACAGGGATGGCCTTTTGTAGACCCAATTCCGCAAATAACCATAACAACGGACGCATCAATGACTGGATGGGGAGTGCACTTACAAAAAATGACTGTACATGGGCATTGGGCATTCATTCAATCCCTTCTACATATCAATCACCTAGAGCTGTTAGCTGTTCATCTAGCGATAAAAGCATTCTTTCCACACTTGATAGGCAAAGTAGTATTAATCAAAACAGACATGACTACCATGTATTATCTGCAAAAACATGGGGGGGACCAGATCTCCGCAGTTGTCTCCTAGCACAGAAAATCTGGACATTTGCTCTACAAAACATTCAGTTTTGTGCAGAATACATTCCAGGAGTAGACAACAAATTGGCGGTTCTCCTCAGCAGCACATGCCAACAAGTCCGTCCACGAATGGGAGCTCAACATACAAGTCCTTACCCCCATTCTTCCAACAATGGGGACAATCGGACAGAGACCTATTTGCTACCCCACAGAACGCAAAATGCCAGAACTTCGCCTCCAGATTCCAACATCCACAGTCCAAAGGCAATGCCCTATGGATCAATTGGTCAGGGATATTTGCTTACACTTTGCTCCTCTTCCCCCTGCTTCCATTTGTAATTCACAAAATGAGGCAGACAATCCCTTACACTCACTAGTTGCTCCCACATGGGCCAGGTAACCTTGGTACACAACATTACTGGAAGTATCAGTAGTCCCACATCAACTACTACCCAACAGACAAGACCTCCTCACTCAGAATCAAGGAGCAGTAAGACGCCCAAATCCCAGATCACTCAATCCTGCAATTTGGCTCCTGCGGTCTTAGAATTTGGATACCTTAATTTACCACAAAAATGTATGAATATCTTAAAAGAAGCAAGAAGGCCTACAACACTGGCATGCTATGCAGCAAAATGGAAAGGATTTGTTCATTATTGTCACTCTAAAGATATTGATCCACTAAATGCATCACCTCGAAACATTCTATGTTACCTGCTTCATTTACAAAATAGAAAACACACCTGTATATTCAGAATTCCTGTATTTAAAGCTTTTCTACAGGGCCTTAAGAGTTATTCCACCAGGAGCTCCACCTACACCAGTGTGGAAACTAAATATTGTGCTAACAAGGTTAATGGGTCCACCATTTGAACCATTGCACAAATGTCCTTTACAATTTTTATCATGGAAACTTGCTTTTCTTTTTGTAATTACTTGACTCAGAAGAGTAGGATAAATTCAAGCACTAACTTTAGAGGAACCTTTTTTCCAAGTACAGAAAGACAAAGTAGTTTTAAGAACTAATCCTAAATTTATACCCAAGGTAGTATCGCAATTTCACATGGGTCAATCCATTGAATTGCCTGTATTTTTTCCTCAACCAGATTTACTAGCAGAAAGCGCTGTACACACATTAGATGTTAAAAGAGCACTAATGTATTATATAGATAGAACATAATCTTTTAGGAAAACTCAACAACTATTTGTGGAATTTCCAAACCGCATAAAGATGAAGCAACTTCCAAATCAGGTATTGCACGGTCGATAGTGAAATGTATCTAAATCTGCTATGCTAAAGCTAAAATACATCTTCCTATCCCACCAAAAGCCCACTCTACACACAAAAAAGGGGCTTCTATGGCATTTCTATGGAATATTCCAATAGCTGACATATGTAAAGCAGCTACATGGACTACCCCACATACATTTACAAAACATTACTGTGTAGATGTTATGGCACGTTAACAAGCAAATGTCGGTCAAGCAGCACTATGAACTTTATTTCAAACAATTGCCCAAAGGCACAACTCAGTCACTGCTTACAAGGGGAACTGCTTTTTTCTCTATGCTAAGCATGTGTATCTACAGCCACACATGCCACCTAACGGTAAATGTTACTTACCTGTAAGCATCTGTTTGTGGCATGTAGTGCTGTAGATTCACATGTGCTCACCCTCCTCCCCGGTGACTTGTGCTTATTGCATTGATATACATTATACTTTACATTAGTATATTGTCATCTACATGGAATATACACTATCCTTTCACTCCGTCCTCACCCTCCAAACAGAAAACATTCTAACAGTGGAGTCGATGACCATGCGCACTGTATGCAAGAGGAGGAGTCACTGTAACTCGGGACTCGAAAGACTTATTCAAAGAAAAACAACTTGCACACTTCCGAGCCCAACACTAGATGGCGGACTTATGCTAAGCATGTGAATCTACAGTACTACATGCCACAAACAGATGCTTACAGGGTAAGTAACATTCAATATATATATATATATATATATATATATATATATATATATATATATATATATTCTAACAAATGTACACAGTACCAAGAAAGACATGTATATCTATATACATCTAGATATATCTATGCAGCATGAGGACTACTTGCTCTTTAGAAAGAAATTAAAAACTTCCCTGTTCCCAAGAAACTAAAGCTAGCTAGTCTTAATGTAGAGCAATCTGTCTTCGCTTCCCTCTGTTACGCAGTGCTCGTTGTCCTAGCTCTGTGATGTCCTCTGGGATGAATGTTGCGCTCTATAAATACTATTAAATACAAATTCATGTGCTGAGGGCTAATAAATGTTTCATGTACATTGCATTTTTCTTTACTACATCATATATATAGATATATACATATATACTTGCGGGTAGTGGATGTCCTAACTATCCAGCGTTTCCAGAATAAAATGAAGATACACAAAGGAATAGTAATGAAAAAAGAAAAAGAACACACTGAGGTGAAACAGGATATTTGAGTGAGCAAGTGAATTAATTACTTTAATAGTAATAAGAACTTTCCGCTTACAACTATTGTGGAATCAGGAGATGTCTTCCAATAAACATAAGAAGGAGATGTCCAGAAATGGGGGAGAGTTGGCACTGAGCCATAATTTGATCGCCGAGGAAACTAGCGAATCAACGTTGATCTTGAAACATATGTTGATAGCATAAGAAACAATGTATATAGGGCACTGAGCCATTAGAGTTAATAAACACAAGTTATGACAGCAGAAAGCTAGTGATAAATTCAAGGTTGAAGAAAAGTTAAAACTCATATCATGGATAAATCTCTAAAAAGAACAGATGAAGAATAAGCTAAACTTGAAAATGTTGCAAAAATTACACAACCTTGCAAGCAAATGAATGTGGAGTGACAAGATAAAACTTTGAACATGCAAAAAGACAATTCAAAAAACGTTTTGAAAATATCCAAGTCCTTTTGTTATTTTATTGGACTGCATGTCCCACAATGCCTCATTATGAGCCACGTGGGTAATTGTATATAATTAGAAACCAAAGATGGACCAAGCTAACCGTGAACAAGTCCGTAGTGGTCGAAATGCGATGGTTGGTGGTGGTGATGAGAGAATAAAAGGAGCCTGAATGCATATTCCCTGGAGTGCGATTTTCAATTTGATGGTGTGTATATATGTATGTATATGTATATATATGTATGTATATGTATATATATGTATATATATATATATATATATATATATATATATATATATATGTGACTCTAGAATTTCTGATGTCAGAAAAATAGAGATTAAAAATGCAGCCTTTATTGAAGAGAAAAACTGCAAAGGAAAGCGAAGGCATTGTTAGCCAATTGGCTGCATTGAAAATGTGTAACCCATTAGAATTGGCACCGTGCCTTTAAGGCAACCATGACCTCCTGTATCCCATCATGCCTCAGGGGTGACAGTTAGGTCAGTTCTTTTTTCCAGCTCCCTCATATCAGGACCCTAAAGTACAGAGCTTCTAGCTTTTTTGACTTTTTGTCAAAAGATTTCCTTCAGAAAGTCTTTTTTCCATACTTCATTTGATGTCTTTTACCACCTCGAGTGAGGAAAAACTGTTTTTCCTGACAGGATTTTTCATTTTTTCCTGTCACAAAATGCCTTCTTTGTTCAGCAAGTGTCCTGCCTGTGGCAAAAAGAAGGCTAAGACAGACGTCCATTCTGTCTGCATACTCTGTCTTCCAGCTTCACATCTTCCAGAACTTTGCCACCATTTCAAAAACCTCTCTAGACGGACTTTAAAAGACAGAGAAAGAATCAGTCTACATGGCCTTTTAGAAAGGCAGAAGACCTCTACTGAAGCTCCATCTTTCCTTCACAAGACTCCCAGAGGAGGTTCACCCTCCATGCATGAGAAAAGGAACTTCTAGAAGCAAGAAAATACCAGTTTGTTCTGTCGGCATCTGGTTCAACATCGAAGGTGCCCGTGAGACACCCCTCGCCTGCGATACCGAGGAAGAAGCCAAGATTGACTTAGACGGACTCGCCGATGACGTTGCAGTCAACAGATAGTCCATTAAAGTCTACGACGGTGAGAGAACAGCCTTCGCTGTCGAACGGCTAGTTCCAAGTGTCCGACGTCACTGCGCTCACCGTCAACGGCAGTAAGATCTTGCCCTCTGTCGTCGAGACAGCGCTCACCGTCAAGATGTTCATCGACTTTAAGGCCTCCGGCGTCAACCAGGCGACGCTCGACATCAAGGCATTCTCCTCCATGGGCTTCATCCAGGCAACACTCGACATCGAAGCATTCTCCGTCGGCGTCAGAAAGCAGATGTTCTACATCGAGGCATACCCCTCAGTCAGCAAAAAGACGCTCGACGTCGAGGCACACCCCTCCATCAGCGTCAACACATCGATGCTCTACGTCGAGGCACAGCCCTCCATCTATGTCAACACGGCGACGCTCGACATGGAGACAGACTTTTCGTTCTTCTCCCAGGAGGCGATCGACGTCGACCATATTTCTCCGTCGGTGGCACAGGTACCTCTTCCGATGTCGAGCCATACACACTTGACGAGATCTCCATCACCTATGGAGAGGCCAAGATCTATTTCTAGGCACCATGAGAGGTCTAAGACACACAACAGGCCTGCACCAGTATCCGCCAGGCACTCCTCGGACCAAAGCCACAGGACCCGCCATCCTTCAGAGGCTTCCATTCATATGTCCCCGAGATGGCTGGAGACTGTTCAAAACTGGCACATTCCAGGCAGCCCAGCTTCACAAGGGTTCTCTACATTTCCTCAGACTGCTGAGTCTGCATCCTCGAGCCAGGACATCTCTAGCTCAATTAGCAGAGGCTGCTTCCCAGTCTCCATTGTGCAGGCGGCATAGGGGCACTATTCCTCGAACCAGAATCAGGGCGCGCAGTAGAGGTCACCCTACAGTATGGCCAAGATCTGCCACACCTGTCTGCAGACATCGCCTGTTCCAAACACACCGGGCACATAGATCCCCTACGTAGTCCACACCTACAAACTTCTCCAAAAGGGACTAGTCATCAACTCTCAGATACCCCACCTATGAGAATATCCACGGTGTATGACCTTAATACCTTCGATGAGTGTAGGAAGCCGGCCCTGTATATACTATACCAAAGTGAGGTATAGTGTGCACAGAGTCCAGTGGAACCCAAAAGGTAGGCAGAGGTAAAGTAGATAGCACCTCACTCTCTATTTGTGGTAGTGTGGTTGAGCAGAAAGGCTTGATCAGAGGACAGTGTTAAGCAATTGTTGTACACACTCAGCAAATGAATTCACACACTCAAAGACAACTTCAGACCAACTGTTTTTGTATAAAAATACTCTTTTAGTTATTTTATTTCCTAGAACCAAGCAAGCCTGGCACAGGTAAGTGATAAATACTTTGCAGTAAATATACATTTGTAACACAGTTTGGTTTGTAATTGTATATGCACTTTGTTTTGATTTACAGTACTGTTACTGAGAAATGCAATGCTTTGGAAATACAGTACATATACTTTGAATGGGCTTTTCAGTAAAATGACCAGTACATTACTTTCAGATTACTTTTTTTTTTTTTTTTATTTATTTAACAGAGGTTTATATAGCGCGAACTTGACCCGAAGGTACCGGGTATCAGAGCGCTTTACACGAGCACCAGTTGCGTTACATGAGGACACATTCATTTTTGTTAGGCACGGGGAGATTAAGTGATTTGCCCAGAATCACAGGATGTTCCGCTTCGTTACCGAGACTCGAACCCGGTTCCCCAGATTCGAGGTCGACAGCCCTAGCCGTCAGGCCAACTCCTCTCCCCCAACTCCTACTTTTTTTACACAGTGTAGTATACCTGGATACTACAGTGGGACATCTCCTGTAAACAGGTAAGTAAAAGCTTTTTTGTTATTTGGTACAGTTGTAAAAGGATTTCTTAGATATTCCAACTCCACATTTAGAAACTTTTCATAGAAAAACAGTCAATGTTATCCTATGGAGAAAAATAGTGTTATCGGTTCAAAGGTAAGTACTTTGTTGTGGGAGTTGGTATTTTGGGGTTAGACTCAGGGGTCCCCCAGGGTCAAGGATGCACTCTTGTTATACCCTCAGCGGCGCTAGGGCGGCCGGGGGCAGAGTGCTGAGGCCCAATGTTATCCAATCGGGGATAGGGGGCCTCTGGTTGGTGGCTGCTGACGAGCAGGCCACTGGGTTGTGGGAGCAAAACTCCTGGACTTAAGCTCAGGGCAAATGGGGGTTTAGGCCAGCACAAAAGATGCACCCTCAGCGGCACTGGGGCGGCCGGGTGCAGAGTGCTGTTTTGGCGTTCGAAGCCCTGTAGCTTTCAATGGGGAGTCTCCGGTTTGCAAAAGCACTGCAGGCTCGGGGACGAAGGTCTTCTGGGTGTGACCACCACTTGGAGAGGTAAGTTGGGATCTTGGGGGTTGGTTAGGCACTGTCGCTTGGGCCACCCAAGGCCGTGGGGCGTAGGGTGCAGGGGTGCCTTTTAGGGTCGGATCTTATTACCAGCTCCTGGTCGTGGTTGAGGGGACCTTCCGGTTTGAGGCTGCATGCGTCGGCTTGAGGCAGGTCAGGGGTCACCGGATCTCGGGTCAGGATCGCCGGGGAGACCTCCTCTTGGTGTTGGGCCACTCGGGCCGTGGGCGTCGGGTGCAGAGTGGTGCAAACTCGCGGATCCTTGCGGAGCTGGAGTCTGTTGTTTGAACAAATCCGGTGTTCACGGGAGACAGAGTCTTTGGGATTGAAGGCAGGCAGGTCCTCCGAGTTTGTCGAGGTTGCTGGCTGCAGGGGACACTGGGATTTCGCTGGAGCAGGTTCGAGGTGGGGACAGGCCGGTAGGGCTGGGGCCAAGTCAGTGGGCGTCCTCCTCTTGTTAGCTTCGGCACGGCTGTTCGGTCCTTCTTCTTTTCTTCTTGTAGTTTCTTGTCTGACTTATTGGTTTAGGGCTGCCCCCTAAATACTGTATTTAGGGAGCGTTTTAGGGGTCTCGAGGTCAGTAGCCAATGGGGCTACTGACCTTAGGGAGATTACACCCTGGGTGTGCTCACCCCACGTGGGGGAGTGAGCACAATCCCTAATCCTGATTGGGGAGTGCCTGACATCTGCAAGATGGCGGGCACTAAAGAGTGGGCTTCACCTCGCCTCCCCCACCTGAGGAGTTGGGTTGGCAGAGGTGAGCACACCTTCTGGGCTGGCTAATTTTTCCCGCCTGTCTTCCTGCCGAAAAGGAGGGGAGATAGGAAGGGGGCCTGTTCCTAACAGCAGGAGAAGGCTGGGGGTCGCATTACAAAGGCTGCCAGGCCTTTGAAGCTCCCCTGCCACAGATGGCTCTTCCTGGCCTGGGGGAGGTGTGAACACCTCTCCCAGGAAAGGCTTCGTTTCTGGACTCAGGGAGAGAAGGCTCCCACCCTAGAGGTCCAGAAACATGTCTCGTGGTGGCAGGCTGGTGTGTACCAATCAGGGAACCCACCAGAGGCTGGTCATTTTTCAGGGGGCATCTCTAAGATGCCCTCTGAGTGCATTTTTCACTAAATCCCACAGTGGCATCAGTGTGGGGTTAATGTACTGAGAAGTTTATGTGCTGAGTAGTTTGATACCAAACTTCTCAGTGTAGCCATTATGGTGCTGTGGAGTTCGTAATGACAAACTCCCAGCACCATATACTCTTAATGGCAGCACTGCACTTACAATGTCTAATAATGGGCTTGGACACTGTAGGGGTACAGGGCTCATGCACCTGTACCCTCACCACTGGTATAGTGCACCCAGCTAGAGGGGTGACTGATCTATGCCAGGGCAGTGGGTTGTAGGCATGGCACACAGGGATGTGTGCCATGTCGACTCTTCACTTTGTTCTGCACCAAGACACACAGCCTGGAAAGGCAGTTTGTGTGTGTGTAAAGGTACAGGGCCTCTAAGGGTGGCACAATAAGTGCTGCAGCCCTTAGAGGTCTTCCCTGGTCACAGTGCCCTGGATACCTGTGGTACCATTTACCAGGGGCTGAGCTGTGGCCAGAGATGCCAATTGGGTTTGGGTTAGTTATGGGGAAAGAACACAGGCCCTGGGAACCTGATGGGCAGGGACCGTGGGCGCATCAAGCCAAAGTGCATCAGTAGTCTGGCAAAAAGGGGGGGGGGGGTTACTGCAACAGAAACACAGCTTCTCACAATGAGGTATTAGTGAGAGGAGATGACAAGCTGAACATTGACATTCCTACAACTCCCACAACATCATCGGTAATCTTTGAGACCTTGCACCATAGATCCTCTTCAATGCCTTTGCTACCTTTAGTCCCTGGTTTCCTTCAACTTGTAATGGACATCTTCCTCACCCAACCTCCCTTCGCTCAGCCCTGGTGAGGATTTTGAAAAAATACAAAGCTCCTGATCAGGACCCTTTGTTCCTGAGGTCAGACCCGCCACCGGACTCTTTGATTATTGCTGCAGCTAAGAAAACTCATTCTGTAGCAGCCTTGTCATCCATCCCTCCGGACAAAGAAAGCAAAGCCCTAGATTCCTTGGGAAGGAGGATATGTGCCACATCAGCTTCCTTTCTCAAAATCTCCAGTGCAGCAGCCTAATTGGGACGTTATGACAGCTCCCTATGGGATTCGCTGTCCAAGTTCACGGAGAAGCTTCCTAAAGAGGATCGACAGGGCTTTCAGGAAGTCTTACAAGAAAGAGTCTGGTAACCAATTAACTAATTAGTGCAGCTGCGGATGGCGCTGACCTAGCAGCACATTGATACGCACATGGAGTGTGTGTAGGAAGCTGACTCTGTATATACTATACCAAAGTGAGGTATAGTGTGCATAGAGTCCAGTGGATCCCCAAAGGTAGGCAGAGGTAAAGTTAGATAGAACCTTACTCTCTATTTGTGGTAGTGTGGTCGAGCAGTAAGGCAGTATCAGAGAACAGTGTTAAGCATTTGTTGTACACACTCGGTCAGCAAATGAATTCACACACTCAAAGACTGAACTTCAGACCAATTGTTTTTGTATAAAAATATTCTTTTAGTTATTTTATTTTCTATAACCAAGCAAGCCTGGCACAGGTAAGCAATAAGTACTTTACAGTAGTAATGCAATTGAAATAGAGTTTGAATGATAATGGTACATGCACTTTGATTGGATTTACAGTATGGATGCAGAGAAATGCAATACTTAGTAAATACAGTACATAGACTTGAATGGGCTTTTTAGTAAAATAGCATGTAAGTAACTTTTGAGATTACTAGGCTTACTCAGAGTAGTATACCTAGATACTACCCTGGGACATTTCCTGAAAACAGGTAAGTAAAATCGTTTTTGTTAGATTGTGCAATTTTAAACAATTTCTTTAGTTTCTCAAACTTCACACTTAGAAACTTTTCACAGAAAAACAGTCAATGTTATCCTATGGAGGAAAATAGTGTTATCGGTTTTGAGGTAAGTATTTGGTAGTGGGAGTTGAGGTTCTGGGGGTAGACTCAGGGGTCCCCCAGGGTCAAGGATGCACTCTAGTTACACCCTCAGCGGCACTAGGGCGGCCGGGTGCAGAGTGCTGAGGGCCCAATGTTCTCCAATGGGGGATAGGGGGCCCTCTGGTTGGTGGCTGCTGGCAAGCAGGCCACTAGGTTGTGAGAGCAAAGCTCCTGGACTTTAGCTCAGGGAAAATGGGGAAACAAAGTAGCACCAAAGGTGCACCCTCAGCGGCACTAGGGCAGCCGGGTGCAGAGTGCTGTTTCGACGTCGGACGCCCTGTTTTCTATGGAGAACCTCTGGTTTGGAAAGACTCTGCAGGCTTGGGGACGAAGGTCTTCTGGGTGCGACCACCATTTCGAGAGGTAAGTTGGGAAGTTAGGGGTTGGTTAGGCACCGTAGGTTTGAGCACACAAGGCCGTGGGGCGCCTGGTGCAGGGGTGCCTTTTGGGATCGGATCTTCTTACCAGCTCCTGGTCGCGGTTAGGGGGGCCTTCTGGATTTAGGCTGCAGGCGTCGGCGGGAGGCTTGAGGCAGGTCAGGGGTCGCCGGATCTCGGGTCAGGATCGCCGTGGTGACCTCCTCGTGGTGTTTGCCCGCTCGGGCTGTGAACGGCGGGTGCAGAGTGGGGCGGATTCGCGGTGTCAGGCCGGAGCCAGAGGTTGCAGGTGAACAAATCCGGTGTTCACGGGAGACAAAGTCTTTGTGCTTGAAGGCAGGCAGGTCCTCCGGGGTTTTCGAGGTTGCTGGCTGCAGGACACACCGGGATTTCGCAGGAGCAGGTTCAAGGTGGAGACAGGGCTGTAGGGCTGGGGCCAAGTCAGTGGCCGTCTTCCTCTTGTTAGCTTCGGCACCGCTGTTCGGTCCTTCTTCTTTTCTTGTTGCAGGTTCTTGTCTGAGGAAGCAAGGTTCAGGGGTGCCCCTATTTACTAGATTTAGGGGCGTTACAGGTAGGTAAAAGGCAGGGACCAATGGGTCCCTTCCCTGGGGTGGGTACACCCCCTATTATGCCACCCTCCAGTGGGAGGGGGGCATGAGCCTGTCCCTGGTTGGCTGAGTACCCCCATCTTCAAGATGGCGTGGACTGAAAGTTGTGCTTCAACTAGCCTCCCCCACCTGAGGGGTGGAGTTGGCAGAGGTGGGCACACCTCTCTTCCTCACTTGTTTTTCCCGCCGGTTCTCCCGCCCAAAGTGGGGGTCAGAACCAGTGGGGACCAATTGCTGAGAGCAGCAAGTGGCCTGGGGAAGCTCACAAAGGCGGCAAGCATTTGAAGCTTCCCTTTCGTGAACCCTGCCCATCCTGGGGGTGGAGGCTTGGCACCTCGTCCCAGGATGTGCATTGTTTCAGGCCCCAGAGAGCAGCAGGCTCTCGACTCAGGGGTCCAGAAACATGTCTGGTGGTGGCAGCTGAAAGCAGCCACTCAGCCAGGACACTAGAGGTGGGTTAGTTTTCAGGGGACATCTCTAAGATGCCCTCCTTGTGCATTTTTCATTAAATCCCACACTGGCATCAGTGTGGATTTAATGTGCTGAGAAGTTTGATACCAAACTTCTCAGTTTTCAGTGTAGCCATTATGGTGCTGTGGAGTTCGTAATGACAAACTCCCAGCACCATATACTCTTAATGGCAGCACTGCACTTACAATGTCTAAGAATGGACTTAGACACTGTAGGGGTACAGGGCTCATGCACCTGTACCCTCACCACTGGTATAGTGCACCCAGCTAGAGGGGTGACTGATCTATGTCAGGGCAGTGGTTTGTTGGCATGGCACACAGGGATGTGTGCTGTGTGCCATGTCGACTCTTCACTTTGGTCTGCACCAAAACACGCAGCCTGGAAAGGCAGTGTGTGTGTGTGTAAGGGTACAGGACCTCTAAGGGAGGCACAATAAGTGCTGCAGCCCTTAGAGGCCTTCTCTGGTCACAGTGCCCTGGGTACCTGTGGTGCCATTTACCAGGGGCTGACCTGTGGCCAGAGATGCCAATTGGGTTTAGGCTTCAATGCAGGTTTAGGGAAAGAACATAGACCCTGGGTACCTGATTAGCAGGAGCCCAGGGCACACTCAGTCAAAGCACATCAGCAATTCAGCAAAAAGTGGGGCAACCATGCAGAAAGAGGGCACTTTCTCACAATGTGCGCCCTGCGTTCCTCATGGTTACGATTAACGGCAATTAAACCAGAGGTGTGACAGCGCATAATGAACCTACCTTTTATGGGTAACTCGTTGTTTGGTAGACCTACAGACGAGATGGCTAAGATGAAGTCCAAACTCGACAAACTAAAAGCATTAGGTCTAGAGAAAAGTAAAGAGTTTCGCCGAAGATACTGACCTTACGACCGTAGACCCTACAGAGGGTTCACACCCCCAATGGCCTCGACAGCACCAGTATCAACAGCCCAAGTCACACTAGCAGCCTCGTCACCCAGCCCGCGGCAGAGGAGCTACCCGGCAAACACCAGCTTCTGACAAGACTCTGGCAAAACAATGAGTGGCCGCTTCCCCATCGCTGTTTCCCACTCTGGTGGGGGGAAGTATTTCCAATCATCTCCAAGAGTGGCGCACCGTCACCAGAGATCAATGAGGCCTAAATACTGTTCAAAATGGATACTCACTTAGTTTTCGGTACCCTCTCTCTATTTCACCGCCAAAAACCACTTGCCACCAGTTACATTGTCTACAACATGAAGTTTCCACTCTCCTTCGGAAAAACGCAATGGAGGAGGTATCTCCCTCACAATGGGGAAAAGGAGTTTACTCCCTGTAGGAAGCTGGCTCTGTATACTATACCAAAGTAAGGTATAGTGTTTACAGAGTCCAGTGGATCCCCAGAGTTATAGCAAGGCTAAAGTAGATATTACCTTACTCACTTTTGTGGTAGTGTGGTTGAGCAGTCAGGCTTATTAGAGGATAGTGTTAAGCATTTGTTGTTCTCACTCAGGCACGAAATTATGCCACACATTCAAAGACTGAATCCAGACCAGTTGTTTGTATAAAAAGTTGTTACTTCATTATTTTTATTACTAGAACCAAGATTTACTTAGTAGCAGGTAAGTGATACTTTCAATACAATAATACTTTTCAAAATAGTGTGTACTGGGTTTGTAGAAGCATACAAGTTACTTTGCAGTAGAAAAATGTGTAGTAAACTCTTTAGAATACTTGTAATTACTTTCAATTACTTTCTAGTTGCGTTTCTAGTTTACGGCAAAATACACCAATAACACAGTTTGGGCATTGCAGTTCATTAGTAAGCAGGTTAACTTATTTGAAGACTCTAAGTTATTTTGTCGCAGTACCAGACAGTGTCAACATTTTTCAGAGAAAACCCACCATGCAATCCTATGGAGGAAAAAGCAGTGTTTACTTTGAAAGTAAGTAAACGGTTTTGGTAACTGAGTTTTGGGCAGTAGAACCAAGGTTCCCCAAGCTTCAATTCTGCACTTGAGGTGCACCACCAGCGGCACGAGGGCGGCCTGGTGCAGAGTGCAGGGGTACCAATGCTAGTCAATGGGGACTAGGGGCACATCGGTTGGAGGCTGCTCACGGGAAGGTAAAGCGGCGTTGGAGGACAATCTTCAGGACTTAAGGTTTGTACAAAGGGGGCCCATGGCAGCACCAACCTTCCCTTGCTGAGATTACAGCATGGCTCCTGAATTTCTGCAATTTGGACATTTAGGACCCTCGCAGGTGTGCATGCGCATACTGAGAGAATCGAACAGACCATCCACTAGACGCTCCTACGCGTTCAAGGGGAAGAGATTCTACATGTGGTGTATTCAGAAAAATATTCATCCTATTCTGGGACAAGAGGTTGTATTACCGTACCTTCTGCACTTAGCCAAATCGGGCCTGCAGTTTGTTTCTATTAAGGTGCGTCTTGCAGCCATTACTGCTTATAGAAAGTCTCCTTCCCAACCCTCGTTTTTTTTAACTCCAGATGGTGAAGGATTTCTTGCAGGGATTGAAAAAGGTTGTTCCTCATGTATGTTCCCTATCTCCTCCTTGGGAACTGAATCTGGTTCTCTCCAAACTCATGGATTCCCCGTTTGAACCAATCCATGACGACCTTACAACATCTTACATGGAAGGTTGCTTCTCTAGTAGCAATTACTTCGGCTCGCAGAGTGAGTAAAATACAGGCTCTCTGTGCCAAAGAGCCTTACACAGTTTTCCATAGCAACTGAGTGGTGATGAGGACTCATCTCATCCCAGTTTTCTGCCTAAAGTGGTATCTGATTTCCACATCAATCAGACGTCTCTCTCCCTACGTTCTTTCCCGACCCTTCCACACCAGCAGAAAGAGCTTTGCACTCTCTATATCTGAAAAGGGTTTTTAAATTTTACTTGGACAAAACTAAAACCATTAGACAATCTGACCATCTTTATGGCCCTATGAGGACAGGCAGGTCCTCCTCTAAACAGTCCATATCCAGATGGATACTTTCCTGTATTAAATTCTCCTACAAGTTAGCTAACTAACAGCTGCCTGCCAGGCCCAAAGCCCATTCCACAAGAGGCAAAGCGGCCACTGTAACCCTACTTCGAAATGTTCCCATCTCTGAGATCTGCAAAGCTGCCACTTGGAGATTGATACATACATTTACAAGCCACTGCTGTCTCGATTCAGACACTAAAGCAGACACCCAAGTTGGGCAGGCCTCCTTGAGGAATTTTTTTTTTTTTGATAAACAATTTTATTGATTTTAGACAAGTTAAAAAGACCAGCAATACAGTACAGCTCAGTAATAGTAAGAAATCCCACATTCGATTAGGTGGTAAACCATGATAGATCATGACCCCGGGAGGTCCCAAGTGGTACACACAGTCAAGGAAGCAAAACATATTCAAGCTATCTGACCCAACCATTTGCCCCAGACCTTACGGTATTTATTCGGACAGCCCCGCGCTTAATATAGGTGCTTCTCTTGTGTGGCACACCAATCTACCCCCTTGCGCCACTTCTTGACGCTAGGCGGAATAGGACGTTTTGAATTGGCGGCTATGTCTCGCTTAGCTATGATCCTCACCGTATTAAAGAACAGTTTTTCATTCCTGGACCCGTCCAGCCCGTCTGTGATCCCCAGGAGCGTGTGTAGTGGGTCATGTGGGACCTCCCAACCCAAGACCTCTGTGAGGTCCTGTTCTATACACCCCCAGAATTGCGCCAAGAGGGGACATGTCCAAACCATGTGGAAGAAATCTGCCTGGTCCTGGCCACAGCGCGTACAAGAAGCAGTTGGGTATAGGCCGGCCCTGTTAAGGTGAGCGGGGGTTAAATATGCTGCATGCAAATAGTACAGTTGGATCAGGCGGAGCCTGGCTGAGGCCGTGACAGTCTTAGGCACCATCAGTGCGTCCCTCCAATCTTCCTCCTCCAGTGGACCCACCCAGCCCTCCCACTGGTTCCTGAGCCGCTCTAGTGTAGTTGGGGTGTTGTTGGTTAATGAACGATAAATACGGGAGATACCCCCCTTCCCCAGGTTCCCCATCATTGTCTGCGCCTCTGGTGGGCTATATTCCGGTACCGTTGTGCCATCCGGTATGTGTGAGTGGAGGGCATGGCGTAGCTGCAGGTATCTATAAAATTGTGATGGGTGCAAGGAGTGCCTGGATTGCAGATCTTGGAAGGAGCGTATGTGGTCGCTGGTCCACACATCCCCGAGCTGGGAGATACCGATAAGATCCCAAGTCCGAAATCCTTTTAGCGCGCTAACCTCCCTGAGCCACGCGCCATGCCAGAGTGGTGTGTGTTGGGTCAATTTATTTGTCCATTGGGTGTGGCGCAATGAGGCCCGCCAGGCCAGAAGAACGGTTTGTGTCACCCCAGGCAGAGTTCTAGGTATGGGCCCCCCGTACATCATCGTTTGAATTCGAGGTAGACCCAATTCACTCAGTTCGAGTCTGGTTTAATGGGGGATGGTCGGATCCGGTATACAATCGTGCAGTGTGAGTAAGCGGGTCACCAGATAGTATAAGTCTAAGTTTTGCAGCGTGAATCTTTCTGGATTCACTATGCTGTGCATTATTCCGCCATCTTGTGGTTGGGTCCGGAATCGTAGTATTTTCTCTTTCTTCTTTTTTTTTTTTTTTCGTGGCCCAGGTGGGTGGCGACGTCCCACCATTTGGTGTCCTTTGTGACGTCGACGCGCTTCCTGCGGAAGCTCCCACCTTTGGTCGCCATCTTCAGATTATTTTTTTCCGCCGTTGGGTCTGGATCGTTGCCGAAGAGTTCCAGAAGTTTTGGAAGAGGAATCAAGGAAAATCGAAGAAAAACGACGAAAATCAGTTTTCAACTACACCGGACTACAGGTCAGGAAACCGGGATGACGAGGGAGAAGGTTTACGACCGAGATCTCGACGTTCTACGAAGAATGCGCTCGCAGGGGGCTCCCTGAGCGCGGGTATGGACAAAACACCGTTCAAGTTTTGCACCAACTGCTACCACAAGTATGCCCAGAAGGACCAGCATCCAGTCTGCAACCTCTGCTTGCCGCTTGACCGCAGCAGCGAAGACTGCAACGCGTGCTCGGCGTTTACACTCAAGACCCTCAGAGTGAGGGAGAGGCAGAGAAGGGCGAACCACAACATGCAGGGGCAGGGACCACCTCCATCGCTCCAAGACCTGGGCCTCTCCAGTGGAGAGGAGGACAACATCGCCAAAGGACCGGAGGACTGCACGGTCGTTGAGGTCCATAAGAAAACGTCGAAGGAGGTAAGGGAGTCGTCGACCCCTAAACACTCGAGCGACACTCGAAAGGGTGAAGCTAAAGCCCCGAGCGACACTCGTAGAAGTGAAGCTAAGTCCTCGAAGGGAGCATTGCCGGCGAAACATTCGACGAAGGCAACAGCAACCAAGGACAGTCAGCCGAGCGGATCCTTCGAAAAGGACTCACAATCGGCAAGAGCCCTCGAAAAACCCAGGGCGTCGAAGGTTGCCCCCGAAAAGGACACCTCGGCGCCGAGAAAGTAAGGGCAGACATCGTCGTCGACATCGACGGCCCCGAAGAGAGTCGCTCCAGCCCTCGACGCCGAACAGGCACACGAGATGGAGAGGAAGAAGAGGAGGCTCGAGGCCGAAATGGCGAGCATCCTGCAGCGGAAGAAGGACTTCGACCACAAAATGAGCCAATACACCATCCCGTCGAGACCCAAGGTCGAAATAGACGACGAGGACGCCGAAAACACCCGAACCGGTCGAGGAACAGGGGGACGAAGACTATTATTTCGAGGGAGAAGGCGACGAAGATCTGCAATCCTACCGGGACTCGACGTCCTCGGAGGCACAAGACCTGGAATGGCAAGACCTCGACGCAGAATCGCCGGAAGAAGGGGTAGACACTTACCCTTCGAGGCCCTCGCCGCCAGACGACATTGGGGTCTAAAACATGGTCGTCCAAAAGGCTGCACAAACCTATGGAGTAAAAATGGAAGAGAAGCCCAAGGCATGTTTCCTCCTGGAGACTCTACTGCCTCAACAAACCAGGAGCCAATTCCTGCCCATGCTCCCTAGTGTGCTGGATCAAGGAAGAGAGGCCTTCAGGGAACCAGCAGTATGCAAGGCTGTGACTCCAAGAACAGAGAAGAAGTATAAACATTCTTCACAGGACCCTGCATACATACAAGGATCAGTGCCAGCCGACTCCATAATTACGGCAAGGAAGAGGGCCAATGTGCCCACTAATGCCGGACCACCTCCAGACAAGGAGAGTAGGAGAATGGATCTTACAGGGAGGAAGGTGGAGAGAAATGCGGCAATCCATTGGCGCATCGCAAACTCCAACGCCCTCATCAACAGGCACGCATACCAACACTGGGATGAAGTGGGGCAGCTCCTAAAGCATCTACCAGATCAGTACCAACAAAGGGCAGCTCACCTGGTAGAAGGCAAAAGAATGGCGAACACATGCTTGAAATCAGCCTTGGATGCTGCAGAGACGTCCAGCAGACTGATGATGATAGGGGTGGCCGAGAGGAGACACGCATGGCTCAGAATTTCTAGATTCAAGCCAGAGGTGCAAAGTAACAGCCTGAATACACCCTTTAACGGCGAGCAACTGTTTGGCACACCAGTTGACGACAAGTTAACGCAGCTCAAGATGGAAAACGAGACAGCAAGGTCCATGGGAGCGCTGCAGTTCAGAGGGATGAGAAGAGGGACACCCACGAGAAGGCCGGGTGGTAGAGGAGGCAACGTGCCTGCCACATCGCACCAAACGTTCCAGCAAGGCTATCAAAGGAACAACCAAGGCCAGCAGCAGCAAGGACAGCAGCAGCAAAACTGGCAGTACCAGCCCCGGGGCCAGTCCTTTCGAGGGCGCGGAAACGGACGAGGACAGACACGAAGAGGAGGCCAACAGCCCACCTCCAAGTGACTTCACCATCAAGCCAACAACCACCCTAGCAACACCTCGGGGTGGGGCAAGGACAAAGAGAAAAACAAAAACCTAACGTTCCACAAGAAACAGTCCCTCAAACATACAACACCGGTAGGAGGCAGGATAAAGAACTTCCTCAAGCAGTGGAGGAAGGTCACTACAGACAAATGGATACTAAACATCATACAATACGGATATTGCATAGAGCTGGAAAAACAACCTCCAAAAAGAAAACCAAGAAACAAGGCTCACTCAGCAAGGGAACTTTCGCTCTTGCAACTGGAGGCGAAGGAACTGCTCAGCAAGGAGGCGATAGAGGCAGTACCACACAACCAAAGGAACAAAGGGGTTTACTCAACTTATTTCCTCGTGCCAAAGGTGGACGAAACACTAAGACCTATCCTAGATCTGAAATTCTTAAACAAATTCATAAGAACTCACAGATTCAAGATGACTTCCCTACAGGAGGTAATACCACAAATACAACAAGGGGATACATGGCAACTATAGATCTGAAGGACGCGTACTTACACATCCCCATCAACCACAGGCACAAACGTCTACTAAGGTTTGTGATCAACCAGACTCACTACCAGTTCACAGTACTGGCATTCGGACTCAAATCCGCACCAAGGGTGTTTACAAAGTGCCTAGCAGCAGTGGCAGCGCACCTACGAAGGCAAGGAATACACGTATATCCCTACCTCGACGACTGGCTCGTAGAAGGCAAGCTCCGTACAGACACTGCAAAAGAACACATCCAGCAGGTCGTACAAACACTGAGCCAACTGGGTTTCTCAATTCATTGGGAAAAATCGTCAACCGAACTGGAGCAAATCAAGATATTCTTAGGGGCCGAGATCAACACCATACAGGCCAAAGTGTTCCCCAGCAGGAAGAGAACATTGGCGATATTGAAGGAAACACGTCCTTACCACAAGGGGCAAGTTCTGACAGTGAGGACGGTGAGCAAGTTAATGGGAATGATGGCGTCATGCATCCACCTAGTCCCAAATATCCGACTACACATGAGACCATTCCAGGAATGGATTCAGCAGCAATGGTCACAGGCAACAGGGAGTTGGGAAGATCTTGTGGTTGTCACGCACGCAGTGCATCAGGAAATAGCGTGGTGGAACAAGGAAAACATATCACAGGGGAAGCCATTCACACAACCAACTCCAACAGTGACCATCACAATGGACGCCTCCCAGCTGGGGTGGGGCGCACACATGAACAAGCTCAAGGTGAGGGGTCTATGGTCGCAGCAAGATGCGGTCAGACACATCAACTACCTGGAGCTAAAGACTGTATTCCTAGCCTTAAAAGCCTTTCAGAAAGAGCTGTACGGAAACAGGGTGTTGGTCCAAACAGACAACACAACCACCATGTTCTACATCAACAAACAAGGAGGAACACAATCAGTGGCACTTTCAGGGCTAGCACAGGAAATATGGAGATGGACCATTCCACTAAAAATAGACCTACTGGCAATACATCTCCCGGGGAAGGAGAATGTGGAAGCAGACCGACTCAGCAGGCAGACGTCGGCATCCCACGAGTGGGAGCTCAATCAACAGGAAATACAGAAGCTATTCCAAAAATGGGGTACACCGCAAATAGACCTATTTGCAACACACCAGAATGCAAAATGCCAACACTTCGCATCCAGACAACCAGACCATCGGTCACAAGGGAATGCGCTATGGATAAGTTGGTCAAAGACATTTGCATACGCTTTTCCCCCGATACCACTGATACACAGAGTACTCGGCAAATGCAGAATCAGCAACATGACACTGATACTGATAGCACCTCAGTGGACCAGACAATCCTGGTTCTCACAGATAGTGGAGATGGCACAAGAACCAGCACACAGGTTCCCAAGAAGAAAGGACCTGTTAACAATGCAGAACGGAAAGGTGCTACACCCAGAACGAGAGAGCCTCAGCCTAGCAGCATGGCTCCTGAAGACCTAGAATTTGCACACCTCAAACTACCACCAAGTACCATGGCAGTACTCAGGGAGGCAAGGAGACCTTCCATAAGAAAGTGCTACGTAGCAAAGTGGAAAAGGTTTTCCCAATGGTGCATCAAGGAGAATCTACAACGGAAGATCACAAGAGAATCAACGGTACTAAAATACTTAACGCACCTGCTACAAAGCGGATTAAGCTACACATCCCTGAGGGTGCACTTGGCTGCGGTAGTGGCCTACACAAGAGGAGAGACGGGGAAAAGTTTCTTCACCTCTCAAGTTGTGAAAAGATTTCTGGAAGGGGCGAAAAGAATTGCACCCCCAAAGAGGATGCCAGCACCAGCATGGAACCTCAACGTAGTGCTAACTCAATTGATGAAGGCACCCTTTGAACCTATTCACAAGACTACACTGCACATGCTCACACTAAAGACAGCCTTCTTAGTGGCTATCACGTCACTACGAAGAGTAAGTGAGTTGCAAGCGCTGACACTCCAAGAGCCCTACTTGCAAATACACAAGGACAGGATTGTAATGAGGACGGACCCACACTTCATGCCAAAGGTGGTGTCTCGGTTCCACATTAACCAAACAATCCAAATACCAAGTTTTTTCCAAAAACCTTCCACACGAACAGAAAGGGCGCTGCACACACTAGACGCCAGAAGGGCTGTAATGCACTATATAGAGAGGACAAAGGAGTGCAGGAAAACAAAACAGTTCTTTGTCTCCTTTGCCAGCAGTTTTCTGGGACGACCAGTCACCAAGAATACGATTGCACGATGGATTGCGCAGACAATTCAACTCTGCCACAAGCAGGCAGGACAACAGTTACAAGGAGCAGCTCAAGCTCACTCAACAAGGAAGAAGGGAGCAACAATTGCGTTTCTAGCAAACACACCTATCCAAGACATTTGCCAAGCTGCAACATGGTCTTCAGTGCATACGTTCACTAAGCACTACTGTGTGGATATTCAAATGAACAAGGAAGCGCAAGTGGGACAGAAGGTCTTGCAACACATTTTCAGTAACCAATGCTCATCTTCCACCCAGCCACCGCAATAAGGACAAAACCGCTACTAAGTCTATGCACAGCATAGTGAATCCAGAAAGATTCACGCTGCAAAACGTATAGTTTCTTACCTGTCGGTGTAGTTTTGCAGCTTGAAGACTTTCTGGATTCACTAGCGATCCCACCCTCCTCCGCCAGAAAGATGAGACATGAGGAAAAAAGAGGCTAAATTGCATACATAGCTAAAGGGATCAAGCAAACAGGATAACAAAAAAAAAAAAAAAGAATCCGAAGATGGCGACCAAAGGTGGGAGCTTCCGCAGGAAGCGCGTCGACGTCACGAAAAACACCAAATGGTGGGACGTCGCCACGAAAAAAAAATAAAAAATAAAGAAGAGAGCGAAAATACTACGATTCCGGACCCAACCACAAGATGGCGAAATAATGCACAGCATAGTGAATCCAGAAAGTCTTCAAGCTGCAAAACTACACCGACAGGTAAGAAACTATACGTTGGTCATCCCCATGCCCCCGTCGAAGGGTGGGATGCGGCAGCGGGCTAAAGCTATACGGGGTCTCCAGCCACCCCAGAGAATTTTAGTGGTGAGGCTGTCTAGATCTCTGAGCCAGGCCCGTGGGAAGCAGAAGGGGGTGTTCTGAATGACATAGAGGAATCTAGGGAGGATCATCATTTTGAACAGGGCGACCCTTCCTAGGGGATTCAGCGGCAGCGTCTGCCATTTGCAGAGGTCTTCCTTAGCTCTTTTCACCAGCGGGGTTATGTTGAGGGACCAGGCGAGATCAGGGAGCAATGCGATCCAAATCCCCAAATATTTAAAGGACTGTCGCCTAATGGGTATTGTAGTTTGCCAGTCGAAGTAATCCCTAGTTAAGTGTAGGGGGAACAAGACCGATTTGCTTGGGTTAAGTCGCAGACCGGAGGCCTGCCCGAAGGAGTGCAGCACCCGGAGAGAGTGGGGGCCGTATTGGGCCGGTTCCGCAAGGAAGAGTAAGAAGTTGTCTGCGTACAGGGCAATCTTATTTTCCTCCGAGTTGGGCCATTTCCAACCCGGAATGCGGTCGTCTGACCGAATGAGGCTTGCTAGGGGTTCCATCGCTAAGGCAAAAAGGAGGGGCGAGAGGGGGCATCCCTGCCTCGTTCCTCTTCCAATGGGAAACGCCTCCGATAATACCCCATTGACTAGCACTCGTGCTTGAGGTCGAGAGTAGAGGACCCTCACCAGATTGCGAAAACGTGGGCCGAAACCCATCTCAGCCAGCACATCGTCCAGGTACCGCCAATACCCAGAGTCGAAGGCCTTTTCAAAGTCAATGAGAAGAAGTGCCAGATAAAGAGTTAGTAAATGACGGTTTGCTAGGGCCAGGTGAAGACGACGGAGACAGTGTCTAGTCCCCCGCATAGGCATGAACCTGCATTGGTAGGAGTGGACCAGTTTGGTGAGGTGGGGCCTCAATCGCTGGGCGAGGACTGCGGCAAATATTTTAACCTCTGTGTTCATAAGGGAGATTGGACGGTAATCAGCACAGTTGGACGACGGCGGTTGCATTTTAGGGAGAACAACAATGGTGGCAACATCTGTCTCGGGGGGGGGGGGAGGAGCCCTTCTCGAGGGCTTCAGCAAAGAGATCGGAGACGTGCGGGATGAGGATCTCTCGGTATGCAGCGTAGTACTCCTGTGGGAGACCGTCTGGGCCCGGGGTTTTGCCCGGCGAGGTGTGCGCTATGGTGTCATTGATCTCCTCACGGGTGATGGGGAGGTCCAAGTCCGCGGACTCAGCTGTGCTGAGGCGAGGGAGGTGGAGATGACCCGAGCTGAGCAGGTCCGAAAGGGAAGTTTCAGGGCGCTGCACTGAGTATAGCTCGCGATAGTAGGAGGCAAAGGCCTGGGCCATTGCCAGGGGGGAACGATGTGTCAGACCGTCCGGGTCTACAATCTCAGGAATTATGCGATTGGCCATAGGATATGTAGCTAGTCTGTGAAGGATCTTCCTGTTCTTGCCACCCCTGCCATATACCCTAGCTATAGAGGATCTCCAAAGGAGCTTGGCGGCGTCCAGGGAGAGTTGCTTGATTTCGCCCCTCAGGCGTATGAGTTGTCTTTCTTGAGTCTCGTCTCGGTCTTCGGGAGAGCATTGTTCGAAAAGCAGCGCCTGGGCCTCTCGCAGGGTGATCTGGCGTGTCTGGGCTTGTTGCTTGAGTGTAAGTTGGCCCTTGGCAAAGCCACGGATCGTGGCCTTGCCCGCCTCCCATAGAGTACCCAGAGAGGGGACAGAACCGGTATTGGTGAGGAAATACTGCTGAAGTTCTGCCCCAATCGCTTTTTTAAACTCTTTGTCCTGGAGGAACCACGCATTCATCCGCCAAGTTGGGCGTGCGGAGTTAGGAGGTTCCCCAGTGCTTAGAAGAACAGGTGAGTGGTCCGAGATGCCCCTGGGAAGGATACGGATGTCTCTAATCGTTTGGCAGTCAGTGGGGGGGACAAATATGATATCTATACGTGCATGGGTGCGGTGTGCAGCTGATGTATGAGTGAACTGCCTACTCTGGGGGTGCCAGATTCTCCAGGCGTCGCACAAGCCCAGGGAGTCCGCCCCGTTTGCCAAATGTTTGGCGTGTGTGGTTCTTGCAGCGGACGGTGTTTGTAGTGTCGAGGTGGGGATTAAGAACTGCATTGAAGTCGCCCCAACTATTGTCGCACCTAGGGGTAAGGACGCGATGAGGTCGGTGGTGTGCTCCAGAGTCGTTGTGAACATCGATAGGGGTGAGTATATAGAGACGAGGTTGAGAGTGTTACCTCCTAACATTCCACTCAGTGCTACAAAGCCTCCCTGGGGGTCGTGAGTGGCCTTTGTGAGCACAAAGGGGAGATTGCGCCGTATGAGGATTGCCACCCCCGAGAGCCCCGGGCAGACCCGTAGTGCCAGACTCTATCATACCCATATCTCGCTAGAAAGGGGCAGTGGTTGCCCATGAGGTGAGTCTCTTGGAGTAGGAGAATGTCAGCTTCCTGGCGTTGGGCATAGCGTAGGACTGCCGTTCGTTTGACCCCATCAAGAAGCCCATTAACGTTCCAGGATAGTATGTGGAGGGAGACTCCGGTAGCGTTCGCACACATCATGGTGGGCACAGGTGGGATCGGAGGGCCACAAGACCCGGGCTAGCTGTGGGTGCAACTGGGGTCTGGTTTGAGTGCAGGACAGTAATTGTGACTGTAGATCGCAAGCGGTACGTGGGACTATCATAGTGTACAGTAAGAAGGCTTGTGTGGCAACACAATAAAACATCAACAGGACAACGGTCCCAACCGCCCTCCCCCCACCCTATACTTCGGGAACAGAAGCATCTGTCGTCCCAATTAGACAAAGTAAGTAACCAAACTAAAACGTTCGGGTTGGACTGCGTGTAGGACCCCTCCTTACATACGGATGTTCATTATCTCGGCAGAGAGATCAACGGATTGGAACAAGAACTCTGCCATGGCGCCCTTGATGATGAAACGGTGAGGACGCGGCACCGGTCAGTTCCATCCCGTCAGGTGCGACGGGCTGTGAGGAACCCAGAGTCAGCAGGGCGATGCGGAGTTGCCCGGTAAGGTATACCACAGTACAGCGCGACTTATGAAATTGGGTCGCCGCGTGAAGCAAGAGGTACCCAGGGCGCACAATCTCCATGGCGCGGGCCGACCCCTCCTCCGGCGTCGGATGTGAGAGTGCCGCCTGCAGATGCATCGAGTTCCGCAGCGTGACGTCGTGGGGTCTGTACATTAAACTGATAGGCAGCATTGACCCCCTTATCTCGGTCGCTACCCTTCATAGGGCGTCAGATTGTTGGGCTGCGGGAGAGGTCCGAATCCGCGGTCGCCAAGTCCAGGGTACCCAATGGGAGGCGTTCTCAGGATGAGTGTCCAGCAGAATGATTTATTTGGCGGGTTTGGGACCCCAGAGGGCTGGGAGTGCTCCCGGGCCCGCAAGTGGCCAGGCTCAGTGATGCCTCTCTGTGGGACTGACGCCCCCTGCGGGACTTTGTACGCCTCCTGCGGGACTTTGTACGCCTCCTGCGTTGTCTGAGGGATCGAGGCCGCGAGGTCTGGGGGCCCGAAGGCACGGATGAAGAGTTCGGCCGGGACCCGAGGGGGCGCTCCACCGTCAGCCAAGTCCAGACGGCCTGTGGCGAGTCAAAGAACTGTGTTTTGCCCTGGAAGATGACGCTGAGGCGGGTCGGAAAAAGGAGTCGGTATTGAAGGCCAAGAGTTCGCATTTTCTTCTTAACTTCTATGTAGGAGCGTCGTTGGTCTTGTACCTCATTGGTGTAATCAGGAAACACCATAATGGTGTGGTTTTGGAATTTTAGGGGTCCCAGGGACCGTGCCTCACGCAGGATCGCGTCCCGGTCTTTAAAGTTGAGGATCCGGGCTATTATGGGACGGTGCGGGGCTCCGGGCGGCGGTTTAGGTGCAAGGGACCGATGGGCTCTTTCCACCACAAACCATGTTGAGTGTGTCCTTGGGCATCCAGGAGGAGAGCCAGGTTTCGTTGAAGGTGGACATCTGCTGCTCCTTGGCTCCCTCTGGAAATCCCACAAGGCGGAGAATATTGCGGCGCGAGCGGTTTTCGGCATCCTCCGCTTGTCTGTGGAGTTCCTTGGTGTGGGATTGCAAGCGGGTCACTTGTTCCTTCAATTGATGAACATCATCCTCCACCGTGAAGAGGCGAGATTCCGCCTCCGTGGTGCGGGCCGTGGCGTTGCGCAGGTCCTGATGGATAAGGGACATGTCGACCCTGACCTCTCCGATCTCCCCCTCCACCGAGGCCTGGGACACGCTGATCCCCTGCAGGATAGCGGCCAAGTCTTTGCCCTGGAGAGAAGGGCCGCCCTCGATTTGCCCCGGGGTATCATGGTCAGCCGTGATGAATTGGTCGATCTTCGTTTGCGTGTGGGTGGCGGAGGATTTATGGCTCCGGTCTTTCCTCATGGCGAGCGTTGGAAAGAGTACCAGTGGGGGGCCGGAGCCAGGGGGGTTCTGGTGCAGGTCCTCACAGGCTGAGGCAATGTGGGTGCCCCTGGCTTCGAGTGAAAAGTCTGTAGGGGTCTGAGACCCGGGCCCCGGAGCATGCGTCTTCCCAAGAGCCGCAGATGTGAACTCAGCTGTGGGTGGGAATCCCCTAGGGCGAGTGCTGATGTCCAGAGCCAACTGGGAGCAAGGGGGAACCCCACTTCGTCAAGGCACCGAGTTGTGGGCTAGGGTCATACCCACCACGCTGCGTTCGAGAACTTGTTCTCACCCAGGAGCACAACCGAGGCAGTGGCAGAGAGAAGGATGAGTTGTGGGTCCAGCATGTACCTTGCTCCCATCCACGGAGAGCGCGGACCGCCGTCTCCCAGACCCAAGCAGTAGGCCCCAGCCCCTTTTACGATCAGCGCTGCGGGGCAGAACGCCAGGCGAGCACCACAGGCACCATACCCTAGGCCCCGTGGCCTGCAGGAATCACCACGTGGGGCCCAAGTCACACAGTCCACGCAGGGCACCGATCAAGTAGCACTCCTCCTCAGCACACCAGTAGGTGTTGACAGGGTGTGCCCGCTGTCGAGCCCGCCACCGGGGAGCAACCCGCTGCCAGGCCCAGGAATAACTGCGGGAGGAGCAGGACGCAGCGGGCCCGGGTGGTGAAGATCACCCAGAGGCCGCCACTGCAGGCCTCAGTGCGCCCGGGGTGAGGCGGATCTCTATGGTGCAATCTCTCTGATCCGGGACCCCCCAGGGGAACCAAGGCTCCGCTGGAACCCGGGGTCGGATTCGCCTAGCAGCGGGAGGGTAGGGGGCCACTCACCGCCTCATCGGGGGTTCAGCTGGTGTAGGCAGGCCTCAGTGCCACACGTCACGGCCCAGTGCAGCCCGGGGCCTCCGTCCACCCGCAGCCACAATCCGGAGTTGCCAGTGTGAAGCGGGCCGCACGGGATCGGCCGGGTGTTGCGCTCCGTCGCTCACCGCCGGCCATCTGCAGAGACTTCTCCCCTTCGGCTTGATGCGCAGCCCGCGTGGGCACCTCTCAGCATGACGGCCCAGGTGAGGAGGCCGGGAGGGGGGCCGAGGCCGGCGTGACGGCCACCCCACGTCAGGTCCTCAAGTGCACGGCCGGGATCCAGAGCGCTGTCGGCCAGTGTCCAGAGCTCCGGTGGTAGGCCTCACCCCCAAGAGACCCCGGCAAGCTGCCGCGGGCGGTCCCGGGTCTCCCCGCAGCCGATTAGAGATTAGAGGCCAGGCCCGCCCTCTTGACTGCCGCTCGCAGCCGCTGGTGAAAGGTGGCCTCTGGGTGGACTTAGGCGGCCCACCGGACCTCGCAAGGCTGCGGCTCCGTCCCAGGGAGGGGAGACCTCCACATTCAGGTGCAGGCGAGGCGCCGATGGCAGCGGATCCTGGAGCGGATGACGGAGGGGTCCAGAGCACTCTTAGCGTGCGACCGCCAACTTGACGCTCCAAGCTCTCCTTGAGGAATTTGTTCCAATGCTGAATGCAGCTGCTTCTGATTCCTGGTTATTCATCCACAGGCATATGGGATGGGCTTGCTACTCTATTCATTGCTTATGACTATTGATGAGGATCCCCTGGAAAACAAGGATAAGTTACTTAACTGTAATCCTAGTTCTCTTCCAGAGGAATCCTCATCAGTCATAAGCAACCCGCCCTCCTCCCCGGATGAATCATCATGCAGCAGTTCATTCCTGTAAGTTCTGTTATTAATGTCACTGTAAAAAAGATCTGACTTAACTGTCACCCCTGAGGCATGATGGGATACAGTAGGTCGTGGTTGCCTTAAAGGCATGGTGCCAGTTCTAATGTGTTACACATTTTCAGTGCAGCCTATTGGCTAACAATGCCTTTGCTTTCCCTTGCAGTTTTTCTCTTCAGTATAGTCTGTATTTCTAAACCTGATGCTTTCTCATATATATATATATATATATATATATAACATCAAAGTGCCCGAAGCATTGAGAGGGCACACGACAACACTCTCACCATCTGGCATTAGAATGCAGTTCGCCATAATATTCCAGTCTTTATCATTTTCGCCGACGCGTTTCGAGGTACATTTCCTCTTCTTCCTGGGCTAATGAACAAACGTGCATCAGGGCTCACATTTGACATCTTTTATTTCCATTACTTCCCTCAGTGGGCTGTGCTTGGTGCACAGTTCTTTTTAGTGCATTATGGGATGTATAGTCCCTCATGTGAGTTTCAATATCTCCTATAGTAGGTTGATGCGCATTTGGATTTTAAAGCATTTTCATATCCTTAGTAGGCACTGGAACATTGTAGACGAGCTCAATTTGCATATGGAGTGCTGTGCTGTCTCGGTGTGAAACGGTTTCACTCCACAGCCTCTCAGGATTCTCGATGGTGCTCCTCTCCACGGCTGGGCTGCCGTGTGAAATATGTAAACATCAAAGAGCCCGAAGCATTGAGAGGGCACACGACAACACTCTCACCATCTGGCATTAGAATGCAGTTCGCCATAATATTCCAGTCTTTATCATTTTCGCCGACGCGTTTCGAGGTACATTTCCTCTTCTTCCTGGGCTAATGAACAAACGTGCATCAGGGCTCACATTTGACATCTTTTATTTCCATTACTTCCCTCAGTGGGCTGTGCTTGGTGCACAGTTCTTTTTAGGGCATTATGGGATGTATAGTCCCTCATGTGAGTTTCAATATCTCCTATAGTAGGTTGATGCGCATTTGGATTTTAAAGCATTTTCATATCCTTAGTAGGCAATGGAACATTATATGTATATTAACCGGCAACAGGGAACCAATGTGAGGAATATATATATATATATATATATATATATATATCTATCTATCCAGCCAGGGCAAAAATCTGGATCCCAAAGGATACAATGAGTCACAAAGAAATAGAATATCCAAGAAAGAAGTGACTCAAACAGATTCACCAAAGAACAAAAATATATTTCCACTACAACGTTTCAGCTTCCGCCTTCCTCAGGTAGTACAAGATGGTTTGCTCAGTGGCTGCACAAATGACACAGCTGAATTTTCAAAAAGCATCATGAGTGAAGATTCCATTTGGAATGTGGAATCAATGCAGTCCTGAGAGCTCTTGAGATATGCAGTAATCAGGTTGTATTATCAGTAATGTTCAGTCCATCTGGATGCAGTGATTTTAAACGGTACATCCAGAAGTTTTCTCTGGAGTCCAGTAGTTGTTCCTTTGAGACATGTTCCACGGGGAAAATCTTCAAATCTGATAGTAAATGATCCACAAGGTTAAAATGATTGGCTACAGGCTGGTCAATTTTCTTATTAATTATTGCCGATTTGTGGTTCCTGAATCGTGTACGGAGGTCATTCACTGTTTGGCCTACATATTGTTTTTTACAGCTTTGCCGTTGGCACTGAATCATGTTGAGCGACATGTAAGATGCTGTCTTATTCCATAGGTCCTTCTCGTAACAGAACTAGTTACTGATGATGTTTGTAAAAGGTATTCACACGTGATGCACCTTTTAGAGTCACAGCAATGAACCCCTGCATTTGTTACAACTTGCTTGCACACCATCAAATTGAAAATCGCACTCCAGGGAATATGCATTCAGGCTCCTTTTATTCTCTCATTATCACCACCAACCATCGCGTTTCGACCACTACGGACTTGTTCACGGTTAGCTTGGTCCATCTTTGGTTTCTAATTATATACAATTACCCACGTGGCTCATAATGAGGCATTGTGGGACATGCAGTCCAATAAAATAACAAAAAGGACTTGGATATTTTCAAAACGTTTTTTGAACGAGCCACGCCAGTGGCTGCTGCCATCGGCAGCCTGTGACTGCACGGGGAGGTGAGCTTGATTCCAGCTAACCTCACGGCCCGGTTTGTTTCAATTTTGGGGCTGGACGTAGGGGACTTGAGGGAGCCCTGAACACCATCAATTACGTGATCACCAGCTGCTACACGGCCCCCCCTTTGCTTGGCAAACAACAGCACTCACATGAGCAACATCGATTCCTGCTGCCGCACTTACCTAATCTGATGCATGCTGGGAACTGTAGTCTCTCATTTGACTGCTTAGTCCTCAATGCAGCAGGATCAGCTGATCTCCCACCAATGGGAGCGCCACAGGAAGTTCAAAGGAGGGAGGATGTGACAACGGGGTAACAGCAGCATCTGATGAAGGCGGACATGCCGAAATGCATTATGCAAAGCTGTAACCGGTGAATAAAGAGCCTCCCGCAATATTCCCCGCTGTGGCCTTGTCGATTGCTTTTAAGGAGGTGGTCGTTTGGAGATATATATACATATATATATATATATATATATATATATATATATATATATATATATATATATATACATATATATATATATATATATACATATATATATATATATATATACATATATACACATATATAAATATACATACATACATACATACAGTATTAAAGGAAGATTCAATGTACATGAGAGATGTTAGCCCTCCGCATAGGCTGCATAGATATATCTAAATATACATGTTAATGTCTTTCTTGATACTGTGTACACTTGTTAGAATATATATATATATATATTTGTGAGTACATATATATTTGTATGTAGATGTGTGTATATATATTTTAGATTTACTCTGGAGTCCCCTTGCATGGGCAGGAATATTCATTGCTCATGACTTTGATCAGGATTTTCCTGGAAGAGAACTAGGATTACAGGTAAGTAGCTTATCCTTTTTCACCTTCCTTCTAGTTAATTTCACTATCACAGTAAAATGTTTGTCATTGAAACAACCATAAAATGAATATTTTTGGGTGATGCATTTGTTTTGTAAATTACATTGCGTGTGGTTTAGAAATCCTTGTACAGTCGGTTTGACCTTTTTGCTTTTATGAACAGTCACCTTTTTTCTGTAGTTGTATCTTAATACTGTATTTTTTTTTCTTCTTCAAGTTTACAGGCAAGCAATAAACAGCAAGATGTTTGAGATGGACATGAAAATTGCTGCAATGCATGTAAAAAGGAAGCAACTTCACCAGCTTCTACCTAATCATGTGCTTCAAAGAAAGAAAAGGGTAATTCTTTTTTTCTTAATGTTGGCCCACAAACATTTTCAAGAATCTTGGAGAAAATGAAACAGAATAACAGATGTTTGCAGTAAAGATTAAAGTTGATTTTGTATGTTTTTTGAGCGTACAATTTGTTTTTTGAGTAAGTATTTTACCTTGTGACTGAGTTAAATGAGGCAGTTGCTATATACTATATCCCTTCAATTCATTCCTTCTGATATTATATTAGAAGAGAGCATTTGAGATTCTAGTTCAGTTGGTCTTAGATAGATGTCCTGATTGACTCCTGAATCTACACTCTTAGGTTTCTCTTAGTCATTACTAATGAATTGAATTTGCCTGATGGACTCCTATGTAGAATCTTGCAGTTTAGGATTAGCTTAATTTTCTGCCTTCTGTCTTTGAACCAAAAAGGCTTAATGTTAGTGATCAAACATTAACAGAACTTCAACATATGAGATTTGTTGTAATGGAAAGTAAAAGAAATTTCAACCAGTTACCTTGCACACGTGCTGCACTGATCAATGTCCACACTGCACTTCCTTTCTGTCCTCCTGTTTTTTTCTCATTTCGAAGTCTTCCAAGAGTTTAGAAAAGCCAAGAAGATGTTTTACTGATATTTATTTATTTATTTAAAAGGTTTTATATAGCGCTGGCTAGACCCGATGGTAACAGAGCGCTTTACAATGGTTAGGTGGGAAAAACAATTGCAACATAACATTTGTACAAAAAGGTAAAATGCAGGACAGTAAATACACTATGCATAGGACAATTGTAACATGGACAAGAAAATAAGAAAAAAATTAGGCCATAACAAGTATTGGATGATTAAGCTAGGGTGGGAGGTCAGGGATGAGGGGGGGGGGGGGGGGGGGAAAATGAAAGAAGGAGGGAACTGAGGAAGGAGATGGGAGAGGTGATAGCATGCAGGAGTAGACAGTAATTATAAGAGAACTGGAGGGGGGAGGTTAGAAGTATATGAAAAAATAAGAAGAGGGGGAGGGGAGTGAGTCAGGTATAATGAGGCGGGAACATAGTACAGTCAGGAGCAGGTTGAGACACCCTGCTAGGTGGTAAGGATTAAGGACCCCAGTATTTGTTGAGAAGGTGCAGCTTGAGGTCTTTTTTGAAGCAGAGGTAGGAGGGGTTGCAACGTAGATCATCTGAAAGAGACACGTTAGTGACAGATTCCTTACCTTAGAATATCCCCAGGCGTCAGGCTGGATCCGGAAAGTTTTTGCGTAGCAGTACCCTTGCGCGTCGGTAGGCGGCGTCGTGCGGCTCCGCGTCCGGCGTCGTGATCGCCGGGATGACGTCGCGGGCAGTACTTAGACGCCGCCCCTGCGCGCTGACGTCAGTTCTTCTTTTTCCGCGCCAGCAAGCGCAGATCCGGGAAGAGCAGTGCCCTAGTCATTTTTTGACTAACTTTTTTGGTGATTTTTTTCACTGTTTCTTTTCATATCGACTCCAAGGTGTCGTTAGGGATGCCCGGCTTTAAACGTTGCGACGCCTGTGCTCGGATGATGTCCATCACAGACCCGCATCTGGAGTGTCTCTTCTGCCTCGGGCGAGACCACGACACGAAGTCGTGTTCCGACTGCCGGTCCCTAAACCCGAAAGCTTTGCGAGAGCGGTCTCGAAAGCTCCTCGAGGCCCGGCAGTCGGCTCCGCGCCACACCAAGCCCAGGTCGCGTGAGAGGTCGAGGGGTCGGTCGCGGAGTCCTCGCCGGTCGTCGGGATCCAAGTCTTCTTCGTCCGTTAAGTCTAAACACAAGAAGTCCAAAAAGCATCATCGCTCTAGGACTTCGCCTCGCCGGTCTCGCGACTCGGCTGAGGCCCCTCCCGGCACCGTCCCCGCCCCGCGGCCCCGGACATGCCTGTGGAGTCGCCCCCGCAATACCCGTCCTTCCCGGGTTCGGGGGCGGATCCGGGCCAAGTACAGGAATTCCTGTCGGCCATGGCCCGCCTCTTCGGGCCTCAAGGTCCCTCCGGTGCGCCTTCTGGCCCCGCGGGCCCTGATGGGGTTGCCCCGGCGTCGCCGACGACTCCGGTCCCGGCGTCGCTCGTGCCTCCAGCCTCGATCCCGGCTTCGGCCCTGGCCTCGATCCTGGCTCCGGTGGTACCGCAACCCCCATCGATGCCGGTCGACCTGACCACGCCTCCGCCGGCGCCGATGTCTCCGGTGCCGTTCCTGACGCCGCCTGGGGCTCCGGGCGGCGTCGTCCCCATGTACTCTCCGGCTCCGGACATGGAGCCGGACCGACGTCGCTCGACGCCGGTTCCGGCGCCGATGAGACCTTGGGTCCCAAATGTCCCTCCTCCTCCTCCTTATTTTGAACCGGAGGAGGACCAGGAGGACTGGGAGGGGTCTGAGGACCCTCTGGCACAACAGTGTCAGTATGATGAGGACTGGGCAGAGGAACTAGGGGATGCCAGTGGTCTAGATACTTCCCCTGACACTGGCATGCTGTCTCCTCCCATGGCTACGGAGGAGGGAGCCAATTTTGCAACGGTGTTGCGTAGGGCAGCTGGAGCCTTACATCTCCGACTCCCTACTGTGGCGGTCAAGACTAATCTCTTGACAGAAGTGCTTCAGCCGGCAGCCTCCTCCTTGGAGACTGTGCTGCCGTTCAACGATGCACTCACTGACGTTCTTTTGGGCGCCTGGTCCAAGCCCAACACAGGGGCTCCTGTGGATAGGAACGTGTCCCGACGCCATCGCCCAGCTCCGGGCGACCCCTTGTTTCTCTCTGTCCACCCCACTCCTGAGAGCTTGGTTGTCCAAGCCTCGGCTTCCCAAACCGCCTTCCCTACCGCCCCTCCGGATAGGGAATCCAAACGCCTGGATCAATTTGGGAAGAAGGGTTTTCTTCCTCCAGTGCTGGCTTGCGGTCCATCAACACCGCTTGTCTTTTGGGCCGATATACCCACTCCTTGTGGGATTCGGTGGCGACTGTTTTGCCCCAGTGTTCTGAGGAGGTCCAGACACTGCTTACCCGCGCCATTGCGGAAGGTAGGGATGCGGCCAAATACACCATACGTTGTGGCCTTGATACCGCCGACTCGCTGGGCAGATCTATTGCAACGACGGTGGCGCTGCGTCGCCACGCCTGGCTGAGAACCACTGGTTTTTCGGGTGATGTCCAGAATACCCTCTTGGACATGCCCTTTGATGGAGTCGGTCTTTTTGGTTCCAAAGCAGACCATGCGTTGGAGCGTTTTAAGGACTCACGGGCTACTGCCAAGTCCCTGGGCCTTTCTGCTACACGCCCTCCGCTACCTTCTGCTTTTCGCCCCTATCGTGGCCACGGAAGGGGCGCCCAGTCACGTCAGCAGCCCAGCCACCGGCCCGCGCAGCAGGCGTCTTCGCGTGGCCGAGGACGTGGATACCGCCATGGCGGTTCGGGCAACCAGCGTGCGGGTCAGGCCACCACCTCCAACCCGTCCGCGGCCTCCAAGCCCTCCTAGTCCCTCCTTTCAGGTGCACAGCACGCCAGTAGGGGGCAGGGTCCGCCATCACCTTCACCTCCACCTCTGGCGTCCCATCACCTCGGACAGGTGGGTCTTGGACATTGTCCGAAGGGGCTACTCCCTCCCCTTCGAGACCACCCCCCCAGCCATGCCACCACAATTCCACCGCATGTCAGGGGATCACTTGGTACTTCTGCAGAAGGAAGTCACGGCCCTCTTGGCCAAGAGTGCCATCGAGCATGTTCCGACCCCAGAAGTAGGACGTGGTTGCTACTCCCACTACTTCCTGGTGCCCAAAAAGGACAAGGAGGACATGCGTCCTATCTTGGACCTCCGGAACGTCAATCGCTTCCTCCGGAAGGAGAAGTTCAAGATGCTCACCCTAGCTCAGGTCTTGACTGCCCTAGACCCTGGAGACTGGTTGGTAGCGTTGGACTTGCAGGACGCCTATTTCCACATCCCCGTCCTGCCGGCCCACCGGCGTTACCTTCGGTTCACGGTAGGCCTCGAGCATTTTCAGTTCACCGTGCTCCCCTTTGGCCTTACCAGTGCCCCTCGGGTGTTCACGAAAGTGATGGCGGTGGTCGCAGTTCATCTGCGCCGGGCGGGGGTTTCAGTCTTCCCCTACCTCGACGACTGGCTGCTGAAGGCGGGCTCGTCCCAGGCAGTCGTCGCCCACTTCCAGACTACGGCCGAACTCCTGCACTCGCTGGGGTTCTCCATCAATGTGCCGAAGTCGCATCTGATTCCTTCTCCACAGCTCCTTTTCATCGGAGCAGTTCTGGACACGACGCAGTTTCGGGCCTATCCTCCCGAACGGCGAGTCCGGGATATTCAGGCTATGATTCCGATCTTTCAGCCTTTATCCTGGGTTTCGGTACGGATGACCCTGAGGCTGCTGGGCCTCATGGCCTCCTGCATCCTGCTGGTCAATCATGCCAGATGGCATATGCGGGCTCTGCAGTGGGACCTGAAGTTCCAGTGGGCGCAGCACCAGGGCAACCTGTCCGATCACGTCCAGATCTCGGAGGGGACTGCAAAACAGTTGCAGTGGTGGCTCTCGAACCGGCAATGGGTCATGGGCAGATCCCTCTCCCTTCCCCAGCCAGAGCACACAGTTGTGACGGACGCGTCCCTTCTGGGATGGGGCGGTCACATGGGAGAGGCGGAGATCAGAGGCCTCTGGTCTCCGGCGGAGTCCCGGCTCCATATCAACCTTCTGGAGCTCCGGGCGATCCGACTTGCACTCAAGGCATTCCTTCCCTCTGTCAAAGGGAAGGTAGTGCAGGTATTCACAGACAACACCACCGCCATGTGGTACTGCAACGAACAGGGCGGGGTGGGGTCGTGGACCCTTTGTCAGGAGGCTCTGCGCCTCTGGACATGGCTGGAACATCAGGGCATGTTCCTGATGGTTCAACACCTGGCAGGTTCCCTGAACGCCAGGGCGGACGAACTCAGCCGCAGGTGCATGATGGATCACGAATGGCGTCTTCACTCGGAAGTGGCGCAAGGACTCTTTCTACAATGGGGAGAGCCTTGGTTAGATCTATTCGCCACCGAAGAGAACGCGCAATGTCATCAGTTCTGCGCGTTGGAATTTCCAAGGCGGCACTCGCTCGGCGACGCTTTTCGTCGCGAGTGGAGTTGCGGTCTGTTGTACGCCTTTCCGCCTATACCACTTCTACCCAGAGTGTTGAAGATTCGGCACGACCGGGCCCAAGTCATCCTTGGGCTCGAAGAGTTTGGTATCCCGAGCTACTCAGTATGAGCGTAGATCCCCCGATCCGTCTGCCTCTTCGGGAGGATCTTCTGTCGCAGCAGCAGTGGACGGTCCTCCACCCGAACCTGTCCAGTCTACACCTGCTTGCGTGGAGATTGAGCGGCGGCAGTTGATTCCTTTCGACTTGCCTCCCGAAGTTTGTGATGTGAATCTGAAAGAGACACGTTAGTGACAGATTCCTTACCTTAGAATATCCCCAGGCGTCAGGCTGGATCCGGAAAGTTTTTTGCGTAGCAGTACCCTTGCGCGTCGGTAGGCGGCGTCGTGCGGCTCCGCGTCCGTCGTCGGCGTCGTGATCGCCGGGATGACGTCGCGGGCAGTACTTAGGCGCCGCCCCTGCGCGCTGACGTCAGTTCTTCTTTTTCCGCGCCAGTAAGCGCAGATCCGGGAAGAGCAGTGCCCTAGTCACTTTTTGACTATCTTTTTTGGTGAATTTTTTCACTGTTTCTTCAACGAGTCTTCACGACTCCTAAGGTGTCGTAGGGATGCCCGGCTTTAAGCCCTGCGAGGAATGTGGTCGCATGATGTCGATCACGGACCCGCACCTCGAGTGTCTCTTTTGTCTCGGCCGAGACCACGACACGAAGTCGTGTCCTGACTGCCGGAAACTTCATCCTAAGGCTTTGCGAGAGCGGTCTCGAAAGCTCCTCGAAGTCCGGCATTCGGCTCCGCGCCGCACCAAGCCCCGGTCCCGGGAGAGGTCGAGGGGCCGGACGCGGAGTCCCCGCCGTTCGTCGGATTCAAAGTCTTCGCGCTCCTCCGGTAAGTCGAAGCACAAGAAGTCTAAGCGGCGTCATCGCTCTAAGACTTCGCCTCGCCGGTCTCGCGACTCGGCTGAGGTCCCTGTCGGCACCGTCCGCGGCCCCGGACGTGCCTGTCGAGTTACCCCCGCAGTACCCGCCCTACCCGGGCTCGGGGGCGACTCCGGCCGATATACAGGAATTCCTGTCGGCCATGGCCCGCCTCTTCGGGCCTCAAGGTCCCTCCGGTGCGCCTTCGGGCCCCGCGGGCCCTGATGGGGCTGCTCCGGCGTCGCCGTCGACTCCGGTCCCGGCGTCGCCTGTCCCACCAGCCTTCGTCCCGGCCTCGGCTCCGGCCCCGGCCTCGACCCCGGTGGTGCCGCAACCCCCATCGACGCCGGTTGACCTAACCACGCCTCCGCCGATGTCCCCGGTGCCGTTTCCGACGCCGTCCGGGGCTCCGGGCGGCGTCGTTCCCCGGTTCTCTCCGGGTCCGGACATGGAGCCGGACCGGCGTCGCCCGACGCCGTTTCCGGCGCTGATGAGACCTTGGGTCCCTGATGTCCCTCCTCCTCCATATTTTCAACCTGAGGAGGACCAGGAGAGCTGGGAGGGGTCTGAGGACCCTCTCACACAACAGTGCGAGTTTGACCCGGACTGGGTTGAGGAACTTGGGGATGCCAGTGGTCTGGATACCTCCCCTGACTCTGGCATGCTGTCTCCTCCCGTGGCAACGGAGGAGGGGGCTAATTTTGCAACGGTGTTGCGTAGAGCTGCTGGAGCCTTGAATTTCCAGTTGCCTACAGTGGTCGTCAGGTCTAACATCCTGACTGAAGTGCTTCAGCCGGCGGCCTCCTCTTCGGAGACTGTGCTGCCGTTCAACGATGCACTGACTGACGTTCTTTTGGGTGCCTGGTCTAAACCCACCACAGGGGCTCCTGTGGATAGGAACGTGGCCCAACGCCATCGCCCTGCTCCGGGCGACCCCCTGTTTCTCTCCCAACACCCCTCCCCTGAGAGCTTGGTTGTCCAAGCCTCTGCCTCCCAAACCGCCTTCCCTACCGCCCCTCCGGATAGGGAATCCAAGCGCCTGGATCACTTTGGGAAGAAGGCTTTCTCTTCCTCCAGTGCTGGCTTGCGGTCTGTTAATACCGCTTGCCTCTTGGGCCGATACACCCACTCCCTGTGGGATTCGGTGGCAACTGTTTTGCCGCAGTGTTCTGAGGAGGTCCAGACACTGCTTACCCGCGCCATTGCGGAAGGGCGTGATGCGGCTAAATATACCATCCGCTGTGGCCTTGATACCGCCGACTCGCTGGGCAGATCGCTTGCAACGACGGTGGCGCTGCGTCGCCACGCCTGGCTGAGAACCACTGGTTTTTCAGGGGATGTCCAGAATACACTCATGGACATGCCCTTTGATGGAGTCGGTCTTTTTGGTTCGAAGGCAGACCATGCGCTGGAGCGTTTCAAGGACTCACGGGCTACTGCTAAGTCCCTGGGCCTTGCTGTTGTGCGCCCTCCGCTCACGTCTGCTTTTCGCCCCTTTCGTGGCCACGGAAGGGGCGCCCAGTCACGTCCACAGCCCGGCCAACGGCCCGGCGCAGCAAGCGCCTTCGCGTGGCCGAGGACGTGGATGCCGCCGTGGCGGTTCGGGCAACCAGCGTGCGGGTCAGGCCACCACCTCCAACCCGTCCGCGGCCTCCAAGCCCTCCTAGTCCCTCCTTTCAGGTGCACAGTACGCCAGTCGGGGGCAGGGTCCGCCATCACCTTCACCACTGGCGTCCCATCACCTCGGACAGGTGGGTCTTGGACATTGTCCGAAGGGGCTACTCCCTCCCCTTCGAGACCACCCCCCAGCCATGCCACCTCAATTCCACCGCATGTCAGGGGATCACTTGGTGCTTCTACAGAAGGAAGTCACGGCCCTCTTGGCCAAGAGGGCCATCGAGCATGTTCCGACCCCAGACGTAGGGCGTGGTTGCTACTCCCACTACTTTCTGGTGCCCAAAAGGACAAGGAGGACATGCGTCCTATCTTGGACCTCCGGAACGTCAATCGCTTCCTCCGGAAGGAGAAGTTCAAGATGCTCACCCTAGCTCAGGTCTTGACTGCCCTCGACCCCGGAGACTGGTTGGTAGCGTTGGACTTGCAGGACGCCTATTTCCACATCCCCGTCCTGCCGGCCCACCGGCGTTACCTTCGGTTCACGGTAGGCCTCGAGCATTTTCAGTTCACCGTGCTCCCCTTTGGCCTTACCAGTGCCCCTCGGGTGTTCACGAAAGTGATGGCGGTGGTCGCAGCTCATCTGCGCCGGGCAGGGGTTTCAGTCTTCCCCTACCTCGACGACTGGCTGCTGAAGGCGGGCTCGTCCCAGGCAGTCGTCTCCCACCTCCAGACTACGGCCGAACTCCTGCACTCGCTGGGGTTCTCCATCAATATGCCAAAGTCGCATCTGATTCCTTCTCCACAGCTCCTTTTCATCGGAGCAGTTCTGGACACGACGCAGTTTCGGGCCTATCCTCCCGAACGGCGAGTCCGGGATATTCAGGCTATGATTCCGATCTTTCAGCCTTTATCCTGGGTTTCGGTACGGATGACCCTGAGGCTGCTGGGCCTCATGGCCTCCTGCATCCTGCTGGTCAATCATGCCAGATGGCATATGCGAGCTCTGCAGTGGGACCTGAAGTTCCAGTGGGCGCAGCACCAGGGCAACCTGTCCGATCACGTCCAGATCTCGGAGGGGACTGCAAGACAGTTGCAGTGGTGGCTCTCGAACTGGCAATGGGTCATGGGCAGATCCCTCTCCCTTCCCCAGCCAGAGCACACAGTTGTGACGGACGCGTCCCTTCTGGGATGGGGCGGTCACATGGGAGAGGTGGAGATCAGAGGCCTCTGGTCTCCGGCGGAGTCCCGGCTCCATATCAACCTTCTGGAGCTCCGGGCGATCCGGCTTGCACTCAAGGCATTCCTTCCCTCTGTCAAAGGGACGGTAGTGCAGGTGTTCACCGACAACACCACCGCCATGTGGTACTGCAACAAACAGGGCGGGGTGGGGTCGTGGACCCTTTGTCAGGAGGCTCTGCGCCTCTGGACATGGCTGGAACATCAGGGCATGTTCCTGATGGTTCAACACCTGGCAGGTTCCCTGAACGCCAGGGCGGACGAACTCAGCCGCAGGTGCATGATGGATCACGAATGGCGTCTTCACTCGGAAGTGGCGCAAGGACTCTTTCTACAGTGGGGAGAGCCTTGGTTAGATCTATTCGCCACCGAAGAGAACGCGCAATGTCATCAGTTTTGCGCGTTGGAATTTCCAAGGCGGCACTCGCTCGGCGACGCTTTCGTCACGAGTGGAGTTGCGGTCTATTGTACGCCTTTCCGCCTATACCACTTCTACCCAGAGTGTTGAAGAAGATTCGGCACGACCGGGCCCAAGTCATTCTTGTGGCTCCGGACTGGGCTCGAAGAGTTTGGTATCCCGAGCTACTCAGTATGAGCGTAGATCCCCCGATCCGTCTGCCTCTTCGGGAGGATCTTCTGTCGCAGCAGCAGGGGACGGTCCTCCACCCGAACCTGTCCAGTCTACACCTGCTTGCGTGGAGATTGAGCGGCGGCAGTTGATTCCTTTCGACTTGCCTCCCGAAGTTTGTGATGTGATTCTGGCAGCCAGGCGTCCCTCCACTAAGGTGGTATACGCCTGCAGGTGGAACAAATTTGTGGCATGGTGCACAGCAAAGGCTGTGAATCTCCTTTCTTCCCCTCTTTCTGAGGTCCTTCTGTTCCTTCTTTCTCTGGCCCAACAGGGTTCTGCCCTGGGTACCATCAAGGGTTATCTTTGTGCTATCTCGGCCTTCCTCAGGCTCCCTGATCAGCCCTCCCTTTTCAAGTCCCCTGTTAACAGGTTCTTAAAAGGCATTACACACCTCTTCCCTCCTGTTCCGTTTGTGATACCTCAGTGGGACTTGAACTTGGTTCTTACCTTTTTAATGTGCGCTCCCTTTGAGCCTCTACATAACTGTCCTCTTCGTCTTCTGACTCTGAAGACAGCCTTTCTGGTGGCCAACACCTCCGCTCGGCGGGTGAGTGAGCTCCAGGCTCTATATTGCAAACCTCCCTTTCTGTCTGTTCATCCAGACAAGGTTGTTCTTAGGACGCGTCCGTCCTTCTTGCCAAAGGTGGTTACTGCCTTCCACATTGGGCAGACCATCACTTTGCCTACCTTCTTTCCGCCTCCGCATCCTTCCAGAGAGGAAGAGAGGCTCCACCGTCTGGACCCAAAACGTGCGCTCTCCTTCTATATCGACCGCACAAAACACTTCCGGGTGGATGACCAGCTCTTTGTTGGCTACGTGGGCGCCAAAAAAGGTCGGGCGGTGCACAGACGAACCATCTCCCGCTGGGTTACCTTGTGCATCAAGGCCTGCTATTCTTTGGCTAAGAAGGAGCCTCCTGTTGGGCTGCGTGCCCATTCCACCAGGGCAACTGCTGCTACCACGGCCTTGGGCCGCGGTGTTCCGCTGCCGGTTATCTGTCAGGCAGCTACGTGGGCCTCGCTGTACACGTTTACAAAGCATTACTGCCTTGACAGTCAGGTCCGGAGGGACGGCTTCTTTGGCCGTTCTGTCCTCCAGGACTTCCTTGTCTGATCTTTGTTCTCAGACCCACCACCGGGGTTGGTATTGCTGGGGTATCTATTCTAAGGTAAGGAATCTGTCACTAACGTGTCTCTTTCAGATGCACAAGTTACTAACTTGTGTAACGATATATCTGTAAAAGACAGTAGTTAGTGACAGATTCCCTACCGCCCCACCCATCCTCCCCGTTCTGCGAACTGATTTCTAGGGTTAAGGACATCCCTTTCAGGGCCCTAGTATTTTTCAGACACCTATGTCAGCTTCTTGCATGGCTCTGCGTTCCTGGCGCGGAAAGTCGTGTACAGAACTGACGTCAGCGCGCAGGGGCGGCGTCTAAGTACTGCCCGCGACGTCATCCCGGCGATCACGACGCCGACGACGGACGCGGAGCCGCACGACGCCGCCTACCGACGCGCAAGGGTACTGCTACGCAAAAACTTTCCGGATCCAGCCTGACGCCTGGGGATATTCTAAGGTAAGGAATCTGTCACTAACTACTGTCTCTTACAGATATATCGCTACACAAGTTAGTAACTTGTGCTTTAGGGAGTGAGTTCCAGATAGTAGGCGCATTTCCGGAGAAGGAGCGTGATTGAGTAGATTACTTGTTTAACAAAGGAGGAACTAGTATGAGAGCATTGGTGCTCCTCACTTCTCTAGAGCAGCCCGCTTTGTGGAGTTTATCTGAGAGATACAATGGGGTGTGATGATGCAAGGCTTTATGCGTAATGCAAGCGGTTTTGTAGGTGGATCTGCCTTCGATGGGAAGCCATTTGAGACCTTTGAGGATGGGGGAGATGTGGTCAGATCGTCTACAATCAGAAATAAGCCTGGCCGCGAGGTTGAGGACTGATTTGATTGGGGCTAAGTGGACTTTCGGTGTTCCAGAGAGAACGGCATTGCCATAGTCCAATTTAGACAGTGATTGAACAGCGAATTTAAAGTCATCAGCGGGAATGAAGGGTTTAATTTTCTTGAGGTGATGAAGAGTGAAGAGGGCTCCTTTGGCCGAATTTTTTATGTGGGGAGTAAGGCTGAGGTTCTGGTCAATGTTAATTCCGAGGGATTTAACTGAGTTAGAAGTGGAAAGAGAGCAGTTAAGCGCTTTAAGGTCAGAGATCCAGTGATGAATGGGGAGCCGGTTGTTTTTAGGAGCGAAGAGTATGATTTCCGTTTTTTAGGGTTGAGTTTAAGGTGATTGTGATGGAACCAGTGTAGAATCTTAGTCAGGGCATCATTGAGGTGTAGAATGTCAGCTTGAGATTTGATCTTATAGTAAAGTTGGGTATCATCAGCCTAGAGGTGGAAGTTGATTTAATTTGTTGGGTTCTGTGCTGAAGGAATGAGGTGAACCATTTGAGGACAGGACCATTGAAGCCGAAACGATCTTTGAGGGTATTGAGTAGGCGGAGTATCAAAAGCAGCATAGAGGTCAAGGAGAATGAGAAGGGAGGCCTCCCCCTTGTCAAGGGATTGGTGGATGTCATCAATAATGTTGAGCATAGCTGTTTCAGTACTGCAGCCCTTTCTAAAGCCTGACTGGAATGTGTCCAAAAGGTTAAAAGGTTAAGAGTCAATGTGCTTGTCCACTTGGAGCACGGCGCATTTTTCGAGGGCCTTAGATGCGGAAGATTAGAGATAGGTCGCAAATTGTTGAGGTCGTTGGGGTCGGCTGTAATGTTTTTGAGGGTGGGAGTGATTTGGCCAAGCTGGAGAGAAACCGGGACACAACCCGTGGCCAAGGAGGAGTTGATGATGGTGGTCCAATATGGTGCAATGATGTGTTTTAAGTCTTGAACAAGTTTAGCGGGAAGAGGGTCCGTGGTATGAGAGGAGGGTTTAAGCTTGGTGATGATGTTGAAGACTTCAAGCTCTGTAACTGGGCGGAAGTTAAGCCAAGAAGCATTATTTTTTAGCTGGGGGTTGGTGAAGAAGTGTTCAGGAGGGGCGACAGCGAGTGGGAGATGAACAGGGTCAGGGGCGGGCGAGGGTGTGAAAGGAGACTTGGAGGGAAGGTCATAGAGGGGTGATGAGCAATGTGGAGGGGGGGGTTAAGCTAAAGGATAGATCGATCTTGGAGATTTTTTCGGAAAAGAAGTTCGCAATTTCTTCACATCTTTCGATAGAGGCCATCATTTTGGGGGGGGCCGAAGCTGTTTGATTTTTGATGATGCTAAATAGTTCCCTGGGTCTATTTTTAGCCCGGTCGAGTTGTGCGCGGAAGAAGGAGGCTTTCTCATTAAGGATGTGTTTTTTGTAATTAGCCCTTGCGGCTCTGAGGAGAGCAAGATTTGAAGGGGAAGGATGTTACCTCCACATGCGTTCGGTCAGCCTAAGCGAGCGTCTCTCATTGTTGAGTTCAGCATTAAACCAGGATCTGGCGGGGTTGTTTTTTTGCGGTTTTAGTTTGGCTGGGGCGATTTGGTCAAGGACCTCGATGATGGATTTGTTGTAGTGTTCGGCAAGGTCATTTGCATTTTGTGAGGGAGGTGTAAGTTGAAGTTTTGCTTTAATCTTAGTCTCCAGCTCGCCTGGAGGAATAAGGTGAAGATTTCTGGTTAATTTCCTATGTTTGATGTTTTTAGGGGAAGGGGGAGGCACGGCGCAATTAATGGTGAAGAGGATAAGGTGGTGGTCATACCAGTCAATGGGGACAATGTGGGAAAGGGAAGCCAGTTCTTTGCTAGTGATGATAGCGTCGAGAGTAGCCCCTTTGGAATGTGTTGGCGAATGGCAGAGTTGATTCAGGTCGTTAATGTCGAGTAGATCATTGAGGATGTTAACCGAGGGATCATCCTTTTTATTCCAGTGAATATTAAAGTCTCCGAGGAAGAGGTTTTTGGAGTTGGAGATCGAGGATAGGGAAAGAAGGTCAGACAATTCCTCCACAAAGGGCAAAGGGTCGCCAGGTGGATGATAGATGTTATGCAACCGAATAGGGGGGGAACCATGAACTTTAAGTTCCGCTCCGATGTATTCAAACGTAGCATGATCAGGGTTCTGAACAAGGGAGAGTTGGAGTTCATCGTTATAGATAATGGCTAGGCCTCCTCCAATTTTGACAGGTCTGTCTTTTCTGAGGATGGAGTAACCAGGGGGAGAGAGCAGGTCAAGAATAGGTGAAGAGTGAGCTTTGAGCCAGGTTTCCGTAAGAAAAGCGATGTCAATGGCTTCACTAAGGATGGTTTCCGAGATTTCTGTTGCATGTTGTATAGCCGATCGACAGTTGACCAGCATGCAGTTGAGGGGTTTGGGGTTGTTTTTAGGGGGGCAGCAAGAGTGGATAGTGGTGAGTTGCGGAGGAGGTCTAGGCGAGCCTGGGGAGGCAGGGATACGGCTTCTCCCCAGGATCACCGGAATAGTGGAGTGAAGAGTAGGAGTCAGTAGTCATGTCAATAGGGGGGTAGGTATTATTTAAGTCCAGGAGGTCCAGGGAGGGGAGATCGCTCGAGGCTTGAGATGGTCTAAGAGAACAGTTACCAGGAGGTGGTCCACCTGAAGAGATACCGCAAGGGGTAATACTCCCTTGTTGAGGGAATGTAGTGTTAGTTTGTACGGAGCTCATGGTATAGGTATGATTGGCGAGATTAGAGGCGAAGAGGGTGTTGAAGTCTTTCCTGATAGATGAAAGTTCCAACGTCAGGATTGAGAGGTGGAGTTCTATGTTGAGAAGTGATTGAGTGAAAAGCGAGGAAGGCAAGGAGGAAAGGAGGTCGGGGGGGGGAGGGGGGAGAAGGGCATGTTCCAAATTAGATGGGGAGAGAGGACTAGGAAATGGACGAGAAGGAAACCCAGGCGGTGGGTAGTGAGGGGTGTTCCGGATGCTAGACTGAGGGAGAATTGTAGTGTGAGAGCCAGCATACCCAGTGGCCAGATGTGTGCTATGAGAAGATGAGGGGGCATGGGGCGAGTGAGATGGAGTGCCATCTAGTCTATGGGGGTCATTTAGATTGAAAGAGATTGATGTCCTTAATGGAGCAGTAGGGGGATCAGTGTGAGGGGGCGCAGTGTGTAGGGGGGTCGTTATAAGGGGATCAGTGTGAGGGGGCTGGGAGGAATGGGAGGGAGGAAGGGGGTGATTAGGATTGAGTAGGAAAGAGCCAAGAGGAGGGGCGAGGGTATGGGTGGCCAAGTGGGATGAAGGAATATCAGGAGAAGGAGGGGGAACAGACGAGGCGAGGGGAGAGAGGGTTTGGGTGGCTAAGTATGAAGTGGAAATGTCAAGCGAAGGAGAGGATGCTAAGGGGGCGGAAGGATCAAAAGTCAGGTATTGGGAGGCTTCATAGGTATTAGCAGGATCCGGGAACGGAGGGGTTGGCATCAAGAGGAGCGACACCGGGAGGACTTCCTGTGATTGAGAGGCGGAAGGGGTATGGGAAGGAGAAAATAGTAGATAGGATAAGGTGCTGAAGTGGTGCTCAAAGATGGTGAGGTGGTTTTCAGTGGCTTGTATGAGGATATTTCCGGATTTGAAAATGGAGATGTCTATTTCGCCTTGAAAAGTGGAGGAAGGGGTGGTGGACAATTTCAAACCATATGGAATTTTGCAAGATTTCGTTATGGGGAGGTGGTGGAGGAAGATACTTTTCCATTTAGAGGGGCGTTTGGAGTAAAAGATGTAGTTGGTTTTAATAATGGAGGTGAGGCTAAGATAGTTATCAACGAATAAGGTTTCTTGGTGACAAATTAATAGTTTGCGTTTAAAGTTATTCTTAGCATTTTTAGAGAGGTTGGGAGGGTAAAGGATGGTCCAAGAGTTGGGGCCATGCCTAGTGATGAGTGAATCCGGTGATGTAAGGGTATGATTGAGGGGAGGCATGGTAAATTCAGCAAGGATGAACAAGGGGAAGGAGCAGGTTGTGCGGGCGGGAGGTTGGGGAGAGGCGCGCGGGGGGGGAGTGGAAGGGGGGGGCGGGAGAAAAGTCCGTGGGTGGGAAATAAGCCTCAAAGCCAGGGCAAGGGCCTTGCCTAGAGATGGCTAAAGACGGGGGGCATTGGGGAGATGAAATAGTGGTCAACCGGTAGGGGAGACCAAACAATAGAGCGAAATGGGAGGAGGAGGAGAAGAGTAGGAGGGAGGGAAACGATGATGAGAAAACAGATCAGATTAATACTAAGAGGCAAAGTGCTACGTGTTATTGTGTGGCTAATTTAGGAGCCGGCAAAGCAACATTTCAAGCAATTAAGAATCAAGATGAGGTTGATCAGATTGAGAGCATGAAACACATTTGACAAAAAACATCAAGTCGCAAATCCAAATAAAATACAGATAGGCTAGCAGCAGGGAAAGCAACATTTGCAATATAGAAGCAACAAAGTGATGTAGGTCAAATTGGGTGTACGTAGCGCATAAGATTAAAATACCGATAGTGTAGCAGCAGGTGAAGAAACAATTGAGTTATAAAAGCTTCAAAATGTGGTAGGTCAATTTGGAGGCACAAGTCGCAATAGGTTAAAAACATCAAGAGGCAATTCAGGAGGCAAATTACAGATTGCCAAGCAGCAGGTAAGGAAACATTTAAAATATTGAAGTGTCTGAAAGAGGTAGATAATTTAGGGAGCACATAGCACATTAAGTTAAAGGCATCATGGAGCATTCCGGAAAAGCAATACAGATTATTTAGCAGCAGGTAAAGAAGCGTTTGAGATAAAAAGCCTCCGGTAAGAGGCAAATCGGTTTGAGTGAGCTACCTCATCAACTTCGGGCAATTAATTCTGCTTCAGGCGATCAAAGAATCACGATGGATATTTGAAATATAGAAGCATCAAAAAGAGGTAGAACAATTTGGGTGCACGTAGCGCGTAAGGTTAAAATTACTGAATGCTTAGCAGCAGGCAACGATGTAATTGAACTATGAAAGCATCAAAATGAGGTAGATCAATTTGCAAGCACAGATCACAATAGGTTTAAAACATCACGTGGCAGTTCAGGAGAAAAATTACAGATTGTCAAGCAGCAGGTAAGGAAACATTTAGAAAATTAAAGTGTCAAAATGAGCTCAAAGTCGGTCTGCAGAGTTAGGGGGATACAAGATAATAATCAGCAATGTAATGTAGATATACAATAGGGATCGTGATCTTGAACAAACAGGGAGAGGCGGATTAGTTAAGACGGTCCCAGTAAATATATAGATAAGGGTGCCTTGCAGCAGTTAAGGCTCAAATTAAAGGGGGCATACATTCAGTCTAAAAAGTGCGTGGGGAATAGATAAGAGAGCTCGGAGATCTGGAGTGATAATAGTTAACCGGGTTGGTCTTAGAGGTGCCTCATAGGAGATATGATCTGGGGCAGGCCACTTTCAGGTATCTCAAACCAGTCTTGTATTATGAGAATGGGCAGGCAAGGGATTCCGCATCAATAATAAGGGCGTTCATGATACACGCCATCCCTAAAGAATATTCGCAAGGCAGTGATGCACCAGAGACACAACAAGTGCAGGACAATTTGGGATTATCCATAAATAGGGGGTCCACTCCAAGATGGCCACCATGATGGTCGGGAGGGGCAAGTCCAATTTCCGTTTCTCTTCTCCGCCAAGTAACAGGACTCAGGTGCAGGGGGCGTAATTATCCAGGCCGAGGTAGAAGGTTAAAATTGACTCCAAACAGCCCACGAGAGCTACAACCTAACAAAATGGATGCCCAGAGAGAGACCTATAGCAAAAAACAAGTCAGGGACTAAGGCTGTCGAAGGAGCGGCTGCATGTCGCGTCAGGAAGAGACAGTCATAACTGTGAGCAGGACGGAGGCATCAGGGCTCAGTAATCAGGCCAAAAGCATTGGTTGGGGGGCTAGTCATCAAAGAGCTCTAGCGCCTCGAAGGCCGAGAGCACGAGTCATTCACCACTTCCCCTAGCAGACGGAAACCAGGACGAGCTTCCAGTTCCATTATGCTGGGTCAGGCATCAGAAATTCTTTCTGAGAACCCTCCTGTATGCACGTCCCTCGAAGACTAAAAGGGGAATACCCTGTCCTCTTAGGGTCCCGTCTCACCAACCAGACCAGGGAGAAGCCCGGCAAGCTCCGCCGTCAGTGAGCTCCTCCGTTGTACCTCCTGCTGGACGGGCGCTCAAATCCTCCACATGGCGTTTCCCAGTGATGTCTCCGGTGGGGACGGGCGCTCAGGCACTCAACACCCCTCCCCCCCCCACCCCCCCACCACAAGACCTGAGCAACCCTCAGAGATCGCCATTTGTAGCCGGCTTCACCAAGAAAGCCTCCGGCGGCGGTACGGGCGCTCGGCAATAGAGTTCCTCAGCGAGGATCTCCGATGATCTAGCACTGCTCCGAGGATCTAGCACTGCAGTGGCAGGACAGATCTCTGTACCAGCCCCACGTCCAGGGTCACGGCGGTAGGGGAGGTGTTCTCCTAGGTCCCCCAAAGAGCGCCGTCCCGATCGTGAGAGCAAGGTGGAAGGAAACAGCGAGGCTCACCCAGCGGCAGAGGCGACAGGGCACAGCATCGGCTCAAACCAGGACTCGGGAGCAGCTGAGCACCTTTTAATAAAGGCGGCCCCAGGGAGGCATCATCTTCGTATCAAGCCCACAGGTACGTTTCTCGTCCGAATTCTTCTTAGCAGGGGTGTTGAGCTTCGTAGTAGAGGTGATTGCGTTGCAGGCGAGTTACTGGATGCAGGGATGTGAAGTAGAGGGGTGGATGGGGGGCATATGCAGGGATTTTCACAATAAACTGATCCCTAGCCCCGGAGCGTCTTAGAAGAGCTCCAGCTCGGCGGCCATCTTGAGAAGATATGTCAATTTGTCAGACGGTAACATCTTGGTAGTGGGTTACAACCTGTTATGTTTTGGAGAAATGCTTATGCCCATGCCAGGACTGCAATTCATTCAGGAAGAGTAATCTATTCCTATCAATCATTTCCTCGTGAGCTTATGACCCAATAGTCCATTGTAGTTGTAATGTCCATTTAAAGGGCACAGTTATGTTTTTTTCTTGTATCTAGGCAGCTGGCTGAGTTTATAGGTGCTGCTGTGTATTGTTATGAAGGGTGTTTGTCTTTTTTTGCAATCTGGGACAACTGTAAAACTTTGCCTTTCTAGGGCTCTAGGGGGTGGTTGTCTGCAACAAAATTGTTGGACCATTCACCCTAATTTTTTTTTAATCTATTCATTTTTAAAGGAACCTGCCTCCCCCTACACAGGAGGAATTATTCTAAGGTTTACTGCTTTGATGAAGTCCTACGACCGACTCCATTGATGGCAGAGGATGTGGCGCAACCTATTGTGCCCTCTGACTTCACGCCACACTGAACTAGACTTGTGCTTGGTACCCACAGAGCCCCAGCCTTTGCCCGCCCCACCTGAGTTGCTTAACATCCTGGTTCCGCAAGACAGGCCTCATACGATGCATTCTTTATCTGATAGAGACTACTAGCCGCAGATTCCTTAACGTAGAATTATCCCCAGGCGTGAGACTGGACCCGGAAAACTTTCTTTGCCCCAGCATCTCTGCGCGCCACCACGCGACTCCGCCCTGACGTAGTCCTCGGGCGTGACGTCAGCGAGGTCACATAAGCCCCACCCCGGCGCGCTGACATCAGTTTCCTTCTTTTCCGCGTGCAACGCGGATCCGGAATCGTGTCCCTGACCTGTTTTCAGGCCTTTTTTTTACGCTTTTGCGTTGTGGAACAGTGCGCGAATGCCTTCGGGCTTCAAGACGTGTTCTTGTGCGCGTCAAATGTCGGCGACGGACCCTCACCCTATTTGCATGTGGTGTTTGGGCGAGCACCATGATTCTGCGGACTGCGACGCTTGCCAGCATCTGAAGCCGAAGTCCCGGCGGGAGCGCCGGATGAAACTCCTTTCGGCCCGCTTGTCCAGATCGGTGTTGTCACCGCGTCCGTCCCCCGTGGAAGGGTCCAAGAACCGCCGATTCCGCCTCCGACATCGTCCTTCACCGAGGCCCCAGGGGCGTCGCTCGCCTGCCGGTAAGTCTTATAGCTTGTCCTCGAGGCCTGGTCCCCGTTCTGCGGAGGGCGCGGGTTCTCCTCTGGACATGCAGCCTCGTTCGTCGCCGCCCTACCCGCCGTTTCTTGGCGTTGGGGCGACGAGGGCCCAAATGGAGGCCTATACTGCGGCTCTGCAGGCTTCCTTGGTCCCTCCTCCTCTTCCTGAGACGTCCGCGGATCCCTTGCCACGTGCGGGGCCTTCCGCGGAGTCGCCGGCAGCTCCGGCCCCGGCGCCGATGGGTTCGGCTCCAGGTTTTGGGGGTGTGGGGTCGTCGAGGTGCGGCCCTACGGGGTTCCCCTCTTCGGCCCACGGCGCCTCTGCCTCGCTGCAAACCCCCGAGGGGGGTCCCTGTGGTGTCGCAGGAGGTCGCCGGGACTCGCGGTTCGTCCCCGAGTCCCCCTCGGTCCTCTAGGCAGGCGGCGGCCTTGCCGGAGGCCGAGCCGACGCCGCTTAGGCGCCGACGGCTGTCGGCGCCGCGGGTGCTGGCTAGGGGCCGGGGCGCTTCCCCGGGACCCCCTCGGCCCTCCGCGCAGGCGGCTGCCTCGTCGGAGGTCGAGTCGGCGCCTTTTCGGCGCCGTTCTTTAGCCGCCCCGGCTCCGACCCCGCCCCATTCTCCTGGGGCGCAAGTGGTGGTGGGGGTCAACTCGGCATCCCCGGTGACGGCGTCGCACCGGCGCCTGTGGCGGACTCCACGGCGCCATGCCGGCGTCGGGTCGTCGACTCGTCTCCAGAGGTCCCCTCCTCTCCGGATGTTTGTCAACTTTTTGTCTCCTCTTCCCCGGAGACGGGACGCCGCGTCGTTGCTTTTTCCCCGGCGTCTTCCAGGGAGGGCTCTTCACCGTCACTGCGACCTCGGCCTTCCCCGGAGGCACCTCAGGCCCCCCACTCGTCCGTGGATCTTCCGCCATTCAGGGGCTGGCCGTTTGTTCCTCCAGCTGGATTCGGGGATGGCTGGCTTAGTTTACAGCCATCGCCCACGGAGGAATTGCTCTCTCCCCCACGACGCCCTACGGAGGCGAGTGCAGCTTTTGTCTGGGCCATTTCCACGGCCGCTGGCATTTTGCGCATGGGCGACCCCGGCACCCCGTTCCCTACGGACCATTTGTTAGAGGTTCTCCATCAGGGCTCTGGTGGACGGGAGCTGCTTCTTCCATTCGAAGCTTCGCTCCATACTTCTCTTCTGGAGGCCTGGGGGCGTCCTGCCCCGGGTAATCCGGTGCCTCAGCCGCTCCTACATCGCCATCGCCCTGCTCCGCACGATCCAGTCTGCCTTTCTTTCCACCCTTCGACCCAGGGCCCTCTTCTGCAGACTACTTTTCCTTCCTTGCCCTTGATGTTGTTTCCTCCGTCACGGGAGGCCCGGTGGTTGGATTCGTGGGGGGGTAACATCTTCGCTTCCTCTAGTGCTGCTTTGCGAGCGCTCAACAGGGCTACTTCCAGTCTGTGGGATTCCGTAGAGTCCCTTCTGTCTGGTGCCTCCCCCGAAGGTGTCCGCGCTGATCTGCGGCCCCATGTGTTGGATGGCCGGGAGTTGGCCGAGTTTATTCTTCTTTCGGCTTTAGATGTTTCTGATGCTCTCGGCCGCGCTATGGCAAGTTCAGTAGCTCTCCGGCGCCATGCTTGGTTGAGGGATGGCGTTTTTCCGGAGAATATTAGGGAGCGTCTGGTTGACCTGCCTTTTGATGGGGTTCTTTTGTTTAACACCCATGCGGACTCCGCCATTCAGCGGCTTCTTGCGGGGCTCCGAACTCCTCCCCCTCCGTAAACTTGGCTTGTCGGTCTTCGGGTGCTTTATGGGAGGCGTTATCCCCCTTTTTTCTGGGGTCTAGTGCTTCAATTGGCCCGTTTGTGTGTTCCGTGTGGTTTGGCGTGCCTTCGGGGTCATTAGGTTGGGCCCTCTGTCCTGTTGGCTGCTGGTACAGCCCCCTTTTGGCTTCTGTGTCTTTTTTGGCTGATTGGCAAGCCGTCTGTGGTTTTACCCGCAGGTCCTTTGTTCTTGTCCTGTGCTGCGGAATTTTTTCCTAAGAAGTGTTCCCATGTTTTCCTTGGGACGTATCATGCCCAAAGTGGGGTACTTGTAGCTATTACCTAGCTCTGTCCTGCGCTGGGGAGGTGTGGATGCCCTTTTTCGGGTTCCTTGCCTTTCCTGGCATCACTGAATACCGCTGGTGCGGTCTCTTTTGCCTTTGTCTGGGTGCAGCTTGCGCTGCTCCAGCGTCTGTTATTCTCAGTGTTCGCTACATCGCTAGACCAGCCTGGCATACTGTCTACGGCATCGTGTTGTGGCGTTTCCGCCTTCATGTCCGGCGTTTCGGCCTGGTCCTCTGTCTGGTGTTCCAGGGGGGCTAGGTTTCTTCTGGCTTTCCTGTGGTCTGGTTGCCGGCTGGTCCGTCCTCCGTGTCTCTCCTCTTTCTCTTCTGGCTGGTCCCACTTCTTTTCGTGGGCTGGTGTGTGTCTCTGGCACGGCCCCCCTTTGGGGATTGTTCTGGAATTCCCTGGCCGCTGTCCTCGGCTTGCGCCTGGCTTGTTCTGGGTGCACTGCTCCATGATGTTACCAGCCGGCGGCGGCGCATGTCTGCTCGTTCTGGTCCACCGCCGTGGCCCTTGGTGTGTTCCCTTGTGCCCCTGCCTCTTGTTCTGCTGGGGCTTTGCGCAACTGTGACTTTCTTCTTCGCCTGCGGTTTTTGGCTGTGGAGCCGCTCCTGCCTTGTCCGCTGCCTTGAGGCTGATGCCTGTTCAGCTGCCCCCTATCGCTGTGTCTGTGTTTTCCTACGGCGGGCTCTGCCTCCGGTTCTACCTCTTCTCCCTGGAGTTTGGGGTGATTCTTTTCTTCCTTGGTGCTCCTCTGGCGCTGTCTGCCCCTACGGGGTTTTCTGGCGGTTGTACCTTGGATGGGCTTTGGTTCTCCTGGCCTTCCCTTCGCCTCGTTCTTGCTTACTTCTGCTTGGTGAGGGCTGGGCCGCCCTTCTTGTCCCTGTGACACATCCCCTGCTGGGGCTCTGTGTTTCTTCCTACTGGGGAGGTTCTCTCGCAGGCCCTCCTCCCCTCTGGGTATGGCTAGGGTATCTATTCTACGTTAAGGAATCTGCGGCTAGTAGTCTCTATCAGATGTACAAGTTACTTACCTTCGGTAACGATGTATCTGGTAGAGACAATTCTAGCCGCAGATTCCTTCACGACCCGCCCTTCCTCCCCGTTCTGCGAGGACCTTCAGTTTGGTTTTCTGCACTCGCCTCCTCCGGGTGGCTTGTCTTCTGTGGGTGTCTGCTTCGTCTCCTCCCGGACAGGATGCTTCGGCTGCTTGATTGTTCCACCCCTTCCTTTATAATACAAGGTTGGTTGGTTCATGTGTGCTTCTGCATCCCTCCACTCTGGTTTTTTCTCCAGTGTAGGGGCCTACTTTTACTCTTCTCCCTTTTACTTGCAGTTCTCTGCGTTGGTTTTTTTTTTGCTTGTACCTCGGCCCTTTCATTCCTTTCAGGGGATACGGCCCCCCCCCTTGATGGTGTCGTCTGGGGGTGAATTGCTGTTACTCCTCTGTTCCGGGCTTGTTGCCCCTTCACTGTTGTGGATTGTTTTTGCAGATTCTCTCTCTCTCTCTCTCTCTCTCTCCTTCTCTCTCTCTCTCTCCCTCTCTCCTGCTATAGCGTTTTTCACATGTGTTCTGCCTCCAGGGGGATGTCGCCTTAGCTTGCAAGGTTGTTCCTCAGAGCGGTGCTCTGCTCTTTCCCTGCTATGGCTTTCGCTGCTATGGCTTTTTGGTACCTTAGTGCTTGGCACTTTTCCAATTGGTGCTGTTCCTCACCTTTCGTTTCTCTCTTCTTTTCACTGCTTTTTCGCACACTGTTCCCATAATCTCCACAGTTTTGTTTGTGATGGCTCCGCGTTGTGGCGCGGAAAAGTTCTCCGAAGAAAACTGATGTCAGCGCGCCGGGGTGGGGCTTATGTGACCTCGCTGACGTCACGCCCGCGGCGATTCTAGCCGCAGATTCCTTAATGTAGCATTATCCCCAGGCGTGAGACTGGACCCAGAAAACTTTCTTTGCCCCAGCATCTCTGCGCGCCGGGGGGCGGCACCACGCGACTCCGCCCCGACGTCCTCCGCGGGCGTGACGTCAGCGAAATCACATACGCCCCACCCCGGCGCGCTGACATCAGTTTCCTTCTTTTCCGCGTGCCACGCGGATCCGGATCGTGTCCCTGGCCTGTTTTCAGGCCTTCTTCTTCAACGCTTTGCGTTTCCCTTGAGAACAGTGTGCGAATGCCTTCGGGCTTCAAGACGTGCTCGTCTTGCGCGCGCCAGATGTCGGAGACGGACCCTCACCCCATTTGCATGTGGTGTTTGGGGGAGCACCATGACTCCACGGACTGCGAGGCTTGTCAGCGGATGAAACCGAAGTCCCGGCGGGAGCGCCGGATGAAACTCCTTTCGGCCCACGTGTCCAGGTCAGCGTCCTCATCGCGTCCGTCCCCCGCGGAAGGGGCCAAGAACCTCCGCCTCCGACATCGTCCTTCCCCGGGGCCGCAGGGGCGTCGCTCGCCCGTTTGTAAGTGTCGCAGCTTGTCCCCGAGGCCCGGTACCCGCCCTGTGGGGGGCGCGGGTTCTCCGAGGGTCATGCGGCCTCGCACGTCACCGCCTTACCCGCCGTTTCCCGGCGCGGGGGCATCCAGAGTCCAAATGGAGGCCTATGCTGCGGCCCTGCAGGCCTCCTTGGCTCCTCCTCCTCTTCCTGGGACGTCCGCTGATTCCCTGCCATGTGCGGGGTCTTCTGCGGAGTCGCCGGTGTCTCCGGCGCCGACAGGTTCGGCTTCAGGTCTTGGAGGTGTGGCGTCGTCGGGGTGCGGCCCTACGGGGTTCCCTCCTTCGGCCCACGGCGCCTCTACCTCGCCGCAAACCCCCGTGGGGGTCCCTGTGGTGTCGCTGGAGGTTGCCGCGTTTCGTGGCTTGTCCCCGAGTCCTACTCGGTTCTCTGGGCAGGCGGCAGCCTTGTCCGAGGCCGAGCTGACGCCGCTCAGGCGCCGGCGGCTGTCGGCCCTAGCGGCGCCGCAGGGGCTGGCTAAGGGCCGGGGCGTGTCCCCGGACCCTCCTCGTCTCTCCACGCAGGCGGCTGCCTCGTCGGAGGTCGAGTTGGAGCCTTTTCGGCACCGTTCTTTGGCCGCCCCGGCTCCGTCCCCGCCCGTTCTCCCGCGGCACGGATGGGGGTGGAGGTCGTCGCCACGTCCCCTTCGGCGCCGGTCGACGCCACGCCGGCGCCAGTGGCGGACTCCACGGCGTCGGGTCGTCGACTCCTCTTCGAAGGCCCCCTCTTCTCCAGAGGTTAGGCAACTGTTTGTCTCTTCTTCCCCGGAGACGGGACGCCGCGTCGTGGCTTTCTCACCGGCGTCTTCCAAGGAGGGCTCTTCGCCTTCCCCGCGCCCACAGTCTTCCCCTGAGGCGCCTCAGGTTCCCCACTCCTCTGTCACCCCTCCGCCTTTCCGGGCTTGGCTGTTTCTTCCTCTGCTTGGGCTGGGGGACGGCCGGCTTAGTGTGCAGCCATCACCCATGGAGGAGTTGCTCTCCCCACCGCGTTGCCATACGGAGGCGAGTGCTGCTTTCACACGGGCTGTTTCCACGGCCGCTGGGATTTTGCGCATGGGCGACACGGCTGCACGTTTCCCCGCGGACCACTTGCTTGAGGTTCTCCACCAGGGCTCTGGTGGACGGGAGCTGCTTCTTCCCTTCGAAGCTTCGCTCCACAATTCTCTCTTGGGGACCTGGGGGCGCCCTGCCACGGGGGACCCGGTGCCCCAGTCACTCCTGCACCACCACCGTCCTGCTCCGCAGGATCCTGTCTGTCTTTCCTTCCATCCTTCTACTCTGAGCCCTCTTTTGCAGACGGCCTTTCCTTCCTTGCCTTCCATTTTGTCCCCTCCCTCACGGGAGGCCCGGTGGTTAGATTCCTGTGGGCGTAACATCTTCGCTTCCTCCAGTTCTGCCTTACGGGTGCTCAACACGCTTTGTGTGTTAGCCAGAGCCACTTCCAGTTTGTGGGATTCCTCTGAGTCCCTTCTGTCTTGTGCCTCTCAGGAGGGTGCTTGTGTTGATCTGCGGCACCATGTGTTGGATGGCCGGGAGCTGGCCGCGTTTATTCTTCGCTCGGCTCTTGATGTCTCTGAGGCTCTTGGTTGCACTATGGCTAGTTCGGTGGCCCTCCGTCGCCATGCATGGTTGAGGGATAGTGTTTTCCCTGAGAATGTTAGGGAGCGTCTGGTTGACCTCCCTTTTGATGGCACTCTTTTGTTTCACGCCCCTGCGGATTCTGCCATTCAGCGGTTCCTTGCGGGGCTTCGTCCTCCTCCTTCTCCTCCTCCCCCTTAGTGAACTTGGATGTCGGTCCTCTGGGGTGTTCTGGGAGGTGTTCTCCCGTTGTTTTTTCTGGAGCTTCGTGCTCGGTAGCCCGGTTGTGTGTTCTGTATGGTTGGTGCCCCTTCAGGGTCCTTCCCTTGGCCCTTCGGTGCTGTTGGCTGCTGGTCCGGCCTTCTGTTTTGACTTGTGCTTTTGGCTGTTGGTAAAGCCGTGTTGGTCCTGAGATTGGGCCTTCTGTGTCTTCTTTGTTGGCTGATTGGTAAGCCGTCTGCGGTTTTATCCGCAGGTCTTTCTGTTTTGCCCTCTGCTGCGGAACTTTTTTCCTAAGAGGTGTTCCCATGTCTTTTTGGGACGTAACATACCCTATGTGGGGTACTTGTAGCTATTGTATATCTCTGTCATGGGCTGGGACGGTGCGGTTTCGGGTTTTGTGCCCTCCACGGCGTCACGGTATGCCGCAGGTGCGGTCTCTTTCTCTCTTCTCTTGGCGCAGTTTGCGCAGCGCCCCGCTTGCCCTTCTCCGGGTTCGCTTCGTCGCTAGACCTGCCTGGCATGCTGTCTTCGGCGTTGTGGCGCTTCCGCCTTTCCGTCCGGCGTTTCGGCCTGGTCCTCTGTTTGGTGTTCCAGGGGGGACTAGCTTTTCTCTGGTTGCCGGCTTGGACCGGGTGTGTGTGTGTCTGTCTCTGTCTCTCTCTCTCTCTCTCTCTCTCTCTCTCTCTCTCTCTCTCTCTCTCTCTCTCTCTCTCTCTCTCTCTTTCTCTCTTTCTCTCTTTCTTTCTTTCTCCCCCCCCCCCCCACCCTCTTCTTCGTGGGTCGGTGTGTGTTTCTGGGCTGGCCTCTGCCTTCGGCTTGCGCCTGGCTTGTTCTGGGTGCACGGCTCTTTGGTGCGGTCCCCGGCTGGCTGCGCATGCCTGCTTGCTCTAGTCCGCCCAAGTGGCCCTTGGTGTGTTTCCTTGTGCCCCTGTCTCTTGTTCTGCTGGGGCTTTGCGCACCTGTGCCTTTCTCCTTACGCCTGCGGTTCTTGGCTGTGGAGCCGTTTCTGCCTTCCCCGCTGCCTTGAGGCTGATGGCTGTCCCCCGTCGCTGGGTGTGTGTGTTTTCCTCCGGCGGGCTCTGCCTCCGGTTCTTTTCATCCTGGGTGCTCCTCTGCGGCTGTCCGTCCCTCGGAGGTTTTCTGGCAGTTGTTCCTTGGATGGGCTTGGGGTCTCCTCGTCTTCCCTTCGCCTTGTCCTTGCTTACTTCTGCTTGGTGGGGGCTGGGCCGCCCTTCTTGTCCCCGTGACACATCCCCTGCTGGGGCCCTGTGTTTATTTCTACTGGGGAAGTTCTCTCGCAGGCCCTCCTCCCCTCAGGGTATGGCTAGGGTATCTATTCTACGTTAAGGAATCTGCGGCTAGTAGTCTCTATCAGATGTACAAGTTACTTACCTTCGGTAATGATGTTTCTGGTAGAGACGATTCTAGCCGCAGATTCCTTCACGACCCACCCGTCCTCCCCATTCTGCGAGGACCTTCAGCTTGGTTTTCTGCACTCTCCTCCCTCCGGGTGGCTTGTTTCTGTGGGTGGCCTCTTCGCTTCCTCCCGGACAGGATGCCTCGTTGTGCTTGGTTATTCCCTCCCTTTTCTTTCTCATACAGGGTCGGTTGGTTTCTGTGTGCTTTTGCATCCCTCCGACTGGTTTCTCTCCAGCGTAAGGGCCTACTTTTGCTCTACCCCCTTTACTTGCGGGGGGTTTCTGATCCCTTCGCGGTCCTCTGCGTTGGGGTTTTTTTTGCCTGTCCCTCGGCCTTTCGCTCCTTTCAGGGGATGCGGCCCTCCTTGATGGTGTAGTCTGGGGGTGGATTGCTGTTACTCCTCTGTTCCGGGCTTGTTGCCCTTCTCTGTTATGGATTGTGATTGCAGACTCTCTCTTCTGCTATGGCGTTGTGCACATGCTTTCTGCCCCCAGGGTGTATGTGGCCTTGGCTTGCAAGGTTGTTCCTCAGCGCGGTGTTCTGCTCTTTCCCTGCTATGGCTTCACTGCTATGGTTTCTTGGTACCTTAGTGCTTGGCACTTTTCCAACTGGTGCTGTTCCTCACCTTTGGTTTCTCTCTTCTGTTTTTGCTGATTTTTTCGCACACTGTTCCCATACTCTCTACAGTTTTGTTTGTGATGGCTCCGCGTTGTGGCGCGGAAAAGTTCTCCGAAGAAAACTGATGTCAGCGCGCCGGGGTGGGGCTTATGTGACCTCGCTGATGTCACGCCCGCGGAGGACGTGGGGGCGGAGTCGCGTGGTGCCGCCACCCGGCGCGCAGAGATCCTGGGGCAAAGAAAGTTTTCCGGCTCCAGTCTCACGCCTGGGGATAATTCTACGTTAAGGAATCTGCGGCTAGAATCGTCTCTACCAGATACATCGTTACCGAAGGTAAGTAACTTGTACATCTGTTGCCATGCCTGTTTGAGACCTACGGGTTTCTCCGGCAATGTCCACTTGTCCCTTACGGACATATATTCTTTGATGGGACTAGCCTTATAGGGAATAAAGTAGACTCTGCTCTTGAATGTTTTAAAGAAAGCAGGGCTACAGCGCGCTCCTTTGTCTTGTCTTCTCCGCCACACCAACCACTTCAGTCTTTTGCAGCTCTGACTTGGGTATCTGATTGAGACATCCATTTCAGCCTCAGCAGTGTTCCAAGACTTTTTGTGGCTGAGGCCATGGCATCCACTGACCCAGTGGTCAGGGACAGTGTGCCAGTCAGACTACCGCTCAACTAACCCCACCCACTCCACCAGCCAAACCCCTTTACTGTGCCCCTAGTGGAGCACAACCACCTGGTTGGAAGCAAGATCCCACTGTTTTTACCGGCTGATGGGCTTTAACATAGGACAGGTCAGTTCTGCACATTGCCCTGATGGGGTACGCGCTATCCTTCCTGGCCACTCCACCGCAGCTTTCACCATTCCCCAAACGACTGACTGAGGAACATCTGTCCATCTTATGGCAAGAAGTGCAAGCCCTTTTGGCAAAATGGGCTATCGAGGGGTGCCTGCATTGGAAGTGGGTTGTGGTTGTTACTCCTGCTACTTACTGTTGCCAAAGAAGGACGGAGGCCTTAGCCCCGTTTTAGACCTGCGTCCTCTCAACGCCTTCTTTCAGAAGAACAACTTCAAGATGCTCACTATGTAGGAAGGTGGAATCTGACTGCATGGTTGCCCCCACTTTTTTCCTGGTGTTTTGCTGGTTTTCGACTTAGTTGGACTGGGACCCTGCTATTCAGGGCCCCAGTTTATCTGCTTTCTCTTTAAAATGGATTCCTAGTACCTTAGGTACACTTCAGATTGGATCCTGGGGTTCCCTTATAAGTCCCTAGTATATGGTATACTATGTACCCAGGGCATAGGTACCCCAGAGGCCTACCAGGGGCTGCAGCATGTATTATGCCACCCCTGGGAAGCCTTCCAAAATGACACCACAGGACTGCTACAGCAGCCTGAGTGAGGTGGTGCATGCACCCCTTACTGAGATATAGGTTCACTATATCTCACCCTATCACTGCACATATAAACCTATCAGTCACCCCTGTGGCAGGCCTTATCAATCCTGAAGGCAGGGTGCTTGGTTTTATGTGAGAGGGTACCCATGCATGAGCAGAGCCCCTCTGCAGCCTTCGGAATCTATCCTCCGGGGTTGTCTGTGAGTGCAGCCTGACCATATACTCTTAAGTGCATTATATCTCAACGGTAAATGCTAACTTTGGGATGGCTGCATGGAAACATGTCGTTTTTGGTGTCAAACACCTTGGAATCATACCCCCACACCAGTAACTGGTGTGGGAGTATGATCCCACCCTTCTAGAGGGAGAGACATGACAGCACCTGTATACCCGGTACCAGCTAAACAGAGCCCTGGCATCACAAAATGGATGCTGCAGCCACAGACACGAGTCTGGCCTCCTGCTGCCGACCGAAACTCCGGCAGGGGAGGCCAGGACAATAGGTTTCCTGTCACAGGGAGGTGTTACCACCTCCCAGACAGGCCTTAGTGTATTGGGGCTGGGTGGGTGCACTCTCTGAGTGCTTTGAAGTCCTGCACTGGGGGCACATTTGGTGTCCCTGTGCATAGCCCAGTTCAAACCGGTTGCAGGGGCTACCAGCCCCTGCTCTGGTTCGAAACTGGACAAAGGAAATGGGTGTAGCCACCCCTCTTTCCAAACCCTCCCATAGGTGGGTCCCCTGAGTTAGTCCAACCCCTTCCTTGGGTATAAGATAGGAACCCCTGGCAACAGGACTTTAGATATCCCTGGACGAAACTCTGAAACTGAATCCTGGAACTTCGACGATCTGTTAAACGCCAGATGACTGAAGAATCTCCCTTGGAGTAAAGGAGTTACTCCCCTGCTTGGCAGGCACAAAACACGCATCTGTCCGGTCTGCATCTCCGAAGCTCCCGCCAGACGCCGACGACCCTGCAACCCAGGCGGTGGATTTCCAGACTTCCCAGAGGCTGACCCGAGTCCCCAGCAAAGCTGAGACCCGTAGCCCTTGTGGGTACTGTGGAACCGGAACCCCTGGACACCGTGCACATTTGCAAGTGCATATGCTTCTCGTCAATCCTTGAGGCTGTGCTTTGGGTTACTTGTAGCCCTGACCCCGAGCAGTGAATCCACCGAAGATTACCGGCCTACCCACTCCGAGTGACCCGTGGGCCGCCATTTTGTGATTCCGCTCGAGGTCCCTTCGCGATCCCTTGTCCGTCGACTTGTGGGTCCCTCAGAAGGACAACTCTACTTTCAACAGGCCTCCCTGGTTGCTCCAGCGCTGCCCTGACTCTCCCTCGCTTGGGGAGTCCCTCGGACCTCGCTGGTCCGCACCGAAGCCTTTGTTCTCTTTCTGCGTGGGTTGCTGTTGCCAAGGCTTGTTGGGTCCAATCCGGGCACCGACACCGCAGCAAGCTACTACCTTCGTGGGACAGCTCGAATCCAGCTCCTGGTCATCGTCGACGCCTCCTGGTCCTCGTGGCTGCAGAGACAATCTTCACCTCTTCGGACTTGAAGCACCCGACATCGGTGGGCATTCGACTATCGTGCCCCTGGTCACTGGCTAGTGACCAAGACTCTGTCCCCTCTGCTTTCAGGTCCTTCTCATCCTCGATCCAGGCTTGGATCTCTTCGGACACTTCGCATCTTCCCGGCAGCAGCACCTTCCAGCCAGCGGCCATTGAAAACGACGGCGCGGCCCGACACCATTTGACACCTATGCACCCGGCTTCCCTGGATGAGGTAACACGAGTACTTCGGTGCTCCCGTGGGTGTTGGCCCTAGAACCCTCTAAGTCCAAAAGGGTTTGTTCCTAGTCCACTCCGAAGTGTCCCTAAACTTTAAAACTCTAACCGCAACTTTCCCCATAGACGCTAACGGAGCTCGCGTCTGTGTGCACACGGCCCCCGTGGGTCCCCTGTGTCACTACCGTGGGTGGTTCCTTGGGGTCCCAGCGATTCTACAGGCTCTAGGTGTGAGAAAGTGCCATCTTTCTTGCCTGGTATGCCCCCACTTTTTGCTGAATTGCTGATGTACTTTGACTGAGTGTGCCCTGGGCTCCTGCCAATCAGGTGCCCAGGGCCTGTGTTCCTTCCCTAAAACTGCATTGAAGCCAAAACCCAATTGGCATCTCTGGCCACATGTCAGCCCCTGGTAAATGGTACCATAGGTACCCAGGGCACTGTGACCAGAGAAGGCCTCTAAGGGCTGCAGCACTTATTGTGGCACCCTTGGAGGCCCTGCACCCTGACACACACAAACTGCCTTTGCAGGCTGAGTGTCTTGGTGCAGAACAAAGTGAAGAGTCGACATGGCACACATCCCTGTGTGCCATGCCCACAAACACACTGCCCTGGCATACCTCAGTCACCCCTCTATCTGGGTGCACTATGCCAGGTGCATGAGCCCTGTACCCCTACAGTACCCAGGTCCATTCCTGGGCACTGTAAGTGCAGTGCTGCCATTCAGAGTATATGGTGCTGGGAAGTCGTCATCACGAACTCCACAGCACCATGATGGCTACACTGAAGACTGAGAAGTTTGGTATCAAACTTCTCAGCACATTAAACCCACACAGATGCCAGTGTGGGATTTAATGTAAGATGCACGACAGAGGGCAACTTAAAGTTGCCCCCTGAACCTAACCCACAATCCACGTCCTGCCTGAGAGGCTGCCTAGGCTGCCACCCAGCAGACATGTTGCTGGACCCCTGGGTAGAGAGCCATCCGCTCTCCTGGGCCTGCAACAATGCACGTCCTGGGCGAGGTGCTAGGTCTCCTCCCCCAGGATGGGCAGGGGGAAGCTTCAAAGGCATGCCGCCTTTGTGAGCCTCCCCAGACCACTTGCTGTACTCAGCAACTGGTCTATACCGGTTCTAGCCCCCACTCTGGCGGGAAGACTGGCGGGAAACCCCAAGTGAGGAAAGGGGGTGTGCCAGCCTCTGCCAACCCCACCCCTCAGGTGGGGGAGGCGAGGTGAAGCACATCTCCGGGCTCTCACCATCTTGAAGATGGGGAGCCCTGCCCAATCGGGACTAGGCTCCTGCCCCCCTCCCACTGGAGAGTGGCAGGATAGGGGTGTACCCACCCCAGGGAAGGGACCCATTGGTCCTTGCCCTTTACCTACCTGTAACGCCCTAAATTTAGTGTTTAGGGGCACCCTGAACCTTCCTTCCTCAGATCCCGAATCCGAAACAAGCAAGAAGAACAAGAAGAAAGAAGACCTGCCGTGCAGCTGCTAACAAGAGGAAGACACCAACTGGCTTGGCCCCAGCCCTACAGGCCTGTCGACCCTCGAACCGGCTCCTGCTAAACCCCGGCGTCTCCAGTGGTCCGCAACCTCGAAAACCCCGGAGGACCTGACTGCCTTGTGACTCTAAAAGACTGGGACTCCCACGAGCAGTGGTTCTGCTCAAAGCAAGTAACAAACCCCTGGTGCCAGACAGGCACCGCGACTCCTGCACACTCTGCACCCGCCGAGCCCGGCCTGTGCCTGAGTGGACAAAGACCACGAGGACGTCCCCCCGGCGACTGTGACCCAGAATCCAGCACCCAAGGACCCTCCTCGATGCTCCTGACGACGCCTGCAGCCTCAGAACAGGGACCCCTCCAACCGCGACCAGCAGAGGGTAAGATTTCCCGACGCGAAAAGACACCCCGGCGCCCTGCGGCCCCCTGTGCCCAACTCCGGGGTGCCTACCTAACCTACAGCTTCCCAACTTACCTCTCGAAGTGGTGGTCGCACCTGAAGAATCTCCGTCCCCAAGCTTGCAGCCTTTGTTCATCTGGTAACTTCTCCATTGAAATCCATTGAGCGCCCGACGGCTCAAAAGCACCCTGCACCCAGCCGCCCGAGTGCCCATGGGAGTGCAACACCTATCCTATTCTACTTCCCCACTTGCCCTGTGTAAGTGACCAGGAGCCCAGCTCCCACAGCCGCGTGGCCTGCCTGCTAGCAGCCACCAACCAAGGGCCCCCTGCCCGCCATAGGCTAACATTGGGCCTAACTCACTCTGCACCCGGCTGCCCCTGTGCCGCTGAGGGTGTACCAACTGTACCTACCTGACCCTGGGAGACCCCTGAGTCTATGCCCAGAACCTTAACTCTGCCAGTCGAGTACTTACCTGAAAGCCGATAACCTACATTTTCTCCTTAGGGTAACATTGACTGGTTTCACTTGGAAATTCTTCTGTGTCGAGTTTTGAAACTTTAAAATATTCACTAAAAATCGCCCGATCAACAAAAACGAAATTACTCACCTGTTTTCAGGAGAGATCCCAGTGCTGGATCTTGGTGCCCAGCACTGACCCTGAGAAGTAATTGCAACTGTACTTACCGATAACTTGATTTTCCTCCATAGGATAACATTGCCTGGTTTTTGCCAGAAATTCTTCTAAGTGTCGATTTTTGAAACATACAAATATTCCTTAAAAAACTCCTGTGTAACAAAAACGATTTCTTTCAACTGTTTACAGGAAATGCACCAGGGCTGAATCCAGTATCCAACCCTGAGTAAGAAAATCATACGCAAAGTAACTGAAACTGCCTTTACTTAAAAACTCCCATTGAGCTCAATGTTATAATTGTGTTGGAATTGTGTTGCCTATTGCAACAACTGTAACTATTGCATTTAAAAGTCTATTGCTTATTGAAAGTATACAACTACAGCATTTTATTCTGAGAAAGTATTTTGATACCTATTGTTGGTTCTAAAATAAAACAACTATATATTTTTATATACAAAACAATTGGCCTAGAGTTCAGTTCTTGAGTGTGTGAGACCATTTGCTGACTGAGCGTGTACAACAAATGCTTTACACTGTCCTCTGATACTGCCTTACTTAAGGTTATATCTATCTAACTTTAGCCTCTGCCAAACCTCTGGGGACTGTGGACTATGTGCACACTGAACCTTACTTTGGTTCAGTATATACAGAGCCACTTTCTTACACTAGGCCTTGTCTAGTCAAGTCGTGGTTCTTATACCACTTTCTTAATATATGGTTTGGTACGCCCCTAGGGCTAATCGTATATTGTGCTAATTTACTGTGCTATTTGACTTGTAACTTGTGTACTTCGACCTGTAGCCTCATAAAGAGACTAGTGGGTAGTGTTTAGTAATAAATACATATATTTTATATATACCTGGTGTGGTTCTCCTTTCATTTGGTCATTCATGAGATTATAGACTGGTAAAACAAACAGCTTTCCACTCCTTCAAGACTTAGCCTGAAGGCTGCTCTCCATAGCTACCACTAGGATAGCTTTCAATAAAGGTTGTCTTTAAACCTATCATCAATAAAGGTCGTTTGGACTGGTGCAAGGTGCCCACTATAACTAGTGGACAGCATATACCAGGCCAACTTCTCACAACTCTGGCCTATGCCTTGTCTGCCCTTGACCCTGGAGACTGGATGGTAGTGTTGGACATGCAGGATGCTTATTTTTACTTCCGCTACTTGTGGTTCATGGTGGGACAGGAGCATTTCCATTTTGCTGTGCTTCCCTTTGGTCTCACCAGCGCCCCTCGGGTGTTGACAAAAGTGATGGCAGTGGTAGCAGCACATCTTAGGAGGTCAGTGGTCCCAGTCTTCCCCTACCTCGACCACTGACTGCTGAAGACTGGCTCTCCCCAGGCAGTCATTACTGACCTCCAGACTGAGGGGAACCTTCTGATATCCTAGGGCGTTCACTATAAACATACCAAAGTCACACCTGGCTCCTTCTCAGAAGCTTCCTTTCATACAACCTATTCTGGACATGGTCTGGTTTCATGCGTTTCCCCAGAAAAGAGAGTCCAGGAAATTCAGGCTATTATCCTTGTTTTTCAGCCTGTCCTGGATTTCGGTGAGGTCGACTGAGGCTGCTGGGACTGATAGTCTCCTGTGTCCTGCTAGTCAAGCATTTCAGGTGGCATATGCAGGCTCTGCAGTGGGATCTGAAGTCTCAGTGGGCCCAACATCAAGGGAATCTCTCGGACTATGTCCAGATCTCCGATCCCATAGTGGACAGTGGTGAACCCTGCATTGCTTCTAGGTTGGTGGGACCACCTGGGAAAGGTGGAGATCAGATGCCTCTGGTCTTATGATACGGCCCGGCTACACAACAAATTCTGGAGCTGAGAGATATCTGCTTGGTGTTGAAAGCCTTCCTGCTCTCCTTCAAGGGAAATCTGGTGCAAGTGCTCACAGAAAATACCACCATCATGTGGTATTTCAACAAACAGGGCCAGGTAGGGGTCATGGACTTTGTGTCAGGAGATGCTGCGACCCTGGAAATGGCTAGAGGACCATCAATCAATCTTCCTGGTAGTAAACCACCTAGTGGAATCTTAAATGCCAGGACGATCAAACTCTTGTCGATGCCTAGTGGATCACGAGTGACGGTTACACCCAGAGGTGGAGCATTGTCTCTTCCATGCTTGGGAAGAACCTTGGCCTGATCTCTTTGCCACCACCGTGAACTCGTAATTTCAACAGTTCTGTGCGTTGGGGTTCCCACTGCATTGCTCTCTGGAAGGCACTTTCTACCTACGATGGTAGTCTGGGCTCCTCTGTCTTTAGCCGAAAACCCCTCCTGCCCCGAGTTCTGAAGATCATCAGAATGGACTGGGCCCATGTCACCGTAGTGGCTCTTTGGCCACGAGGACTATGGTATCCAGAGCTCCTGGGCATGAGGATCTGCCTACCGATCAAGCTGCCCCGCTGTGAGGATCTGCCGCCCTCTGCAATCTCCACCGTCATGGTTGGAGATTGAGCAGCGACTGCTGAACACCTTCGATCTTCCTCCAGAGGTGATTGTCATCTTGGCAGCCAGGCGTTCCTCAGCAAAATCTGTATATGTTTGACTGTTGTGATAAATTTGTTTGGTGTGGTACAAAACAGTCCTCCTCCAGGTCAGGTTATCTGATATATATATATTTTTAATTCTTTTCATTAAACAGTAGAGAATCGACATTTCTAGTTACAAAAGAGAGGGATAATGTCAAAATTAAATACACATATGCAGTCTTTGACAATGAGCAATACAAATTATACATAATTATCAACGGTCATCCCGTAGCAGGTTCTTCAAATGGGGGGGGGGGGGTAATTGGTGGGACACATATATTGCCTCGATAGGTGTTCCATTTGCTCCATTTAGAGGACCATTTTTTAGGGCACCCCCGTGCCACATATACAGTTTTTTCTCTGGCCATACACCAGTCCATATCAGTCTTCCAGGCTTCAACTTTAGGCGATACCCCAGCACCCGACAACTGAGCTATATTCCTTTTAGCCACCATTAGTCCCAATGTGACCCATATTTTGTCTTTGCTACTCAAGTCAGTGGGTTCCCACACGTTTAAGAGGCACCTTTTAGCTTCAGGTATAATTCCTGACTCAAGAACCTCTCCCATACAATCATGTATTCTCTTCCAATAATACTGGATATGCCCACATTCCCATATTATATGCATAAATGTACCTGCTTGTCCACACTATTCTACAGAGTCCCTCATCTACCCCGCCCATGCTGACAAGCCGTGACTCAGAAACATATACTCTGTGGAGGATCTTAAGCTGAACCAGGCGCAGTCTGGAGGAGATCGCAACCTCTCGCGGGGAGGCCGCAGCTTCTTGCCATTCCTCATCATCGACCTCTAGTCCATCTCCTGCCCAGCGCTCCCTGACCAGTCTAAGGGGATTCAGGGTGTTATTAATCAACTTTTTGTAGGTCAGGGATATCACTTTTGTTGGCAAATACCCATCGAGCAATCTATCCTCCAGCGGCGAGGATTCAGGGGGGGAGGCACCCTTCGGTAGACCCGACATGAGTGCATGTCTCACCTGCAGGTACTGAAAGTACTCTGTGCCTGCTAGCTCGTATTCCTGTTGTAGGTAAGCGAATGTTACCACCTCGCCCTTCTTCCATAGGTCTCCAATCTTGGAGATCCCAATCAGATCTCACTTGTCAAACCCCTTCGAGGTCCTCAGGGTGCCCAACTGCTCCGTATCCCACAAAGGAGTAGCTAGCTTAAGTTTCCTGTCCCACCTCAGGCTTCTATTTGCTGCGTGCCAAACCTGAACGGAGTGTTTAGTTGGTCCTGTTAGGGGAAACTTGTTGGGCTTAGAATATAGGGCCATGCTGTAATTGCCACCCGGCAGTAGCCGTTTATCCATTCTGTAACCCGGGTCATCCCAGCGGCGGTATGTACAATGATTGATCGCTGCTAGATGGGCAGCCCAATAGTATTTTTTGACATCTGGAAGGCCTATCCCCCCATCATACCAACTCAAAACTAGCTTTTGCAAGGCTATGCGGGGTCTACCATCCCATAGCAATTCTCGTTGGAGGCCCTCTATCTCCTTAAAGTACCTTGCTGGGACCAGATCCGGGAAGTTCTGCAACGCATATAGAAAACGTGGCAGTGACATCATTTTGAACAGCGATGCCCTACCCAGCAGCGAGAGCGGGAGCACCTTCCAATTCGCGACCTCTCGCTTCAATCTCTGTAGGGGGGGGAGCAGATTACGCTCGTAACAGGTTCTGAGGTTTGTTGTGATGAAAATGCCCAGATTCTGGAAGCCCACCTTTGCTACCTGGATATGACATCCCCTAGACGGGGGAGAGGGATCTCCACTGAGGACGTACATTAAAGACTTGCTCCAATTAATTGTGTACCCCGAATATTTCCCAAAGTTCGTGAATATATTAAGCACTCTATGAAGCGACGTCTTAGGGGAGGCAAGGTACAGAAGGATATCGTCCGCATATAGAGAGATGCGCTCCTCCCATGCTTCAGACCACTTCAGATCCCGGATTACTGGGTCTCTGCGGATCCATGCTGCCAATGGTTCCAGAGAGGGGGCGAAGAGCAAGAGTGACAGCCCTGACGAGTCCCACGACCCAGCGCAAACACCTCCGACTTTTTGTTGTTAACTACCACTTGCGCCAAGGGTTCCGAGTAAAACAGCCGCACCCACCCGATAAAGCTGGGCCCGAAACCCATCTTCTTCAAAACTGCAAACAGGTATGGCCACTCGATGGTGTCAAATGCCATCTTGGCGTCTAACGAGACCACCACTGCAGCTTCTTGGATCGTATCCAGTCTTCCCAGCACTCCATGCACTCTCCTCAGGTTTAGTGCAGTATTCCAGTTAGGCATGAAGCCCAACTGGCCAGGGTGTACCAAATTACTTATTACTTGGGCCAAGCGACTCGCCAGCAGTTTGGCTAGAACTTTCGGCTCTACATTTAATAAGGATATGGGCCTATATGATGAGCACCTATTCTTTGGTTTACCCTCTTTATGTATAGTAACCAATGTTGCAACCCTTTGGTCGAAGGGGAGCAGTCCCAGCTCCCCTCAAACATGGCCCGTAAGTACAGGGCTATTTTATCTGGCTTTAGCTTATATAGCTCGATAGGTAGGTCATTTGGGCCCAAAGCTTTGCCCGACTGGAGGTTTCTGATCGCCTGTGCAATTTCGTCATTCGTGAAGTCGCTATCTAGTGCATTCTTCTCCTCTGTGGACAGGATGGGAAGCTGTATATCCGAGAGCAGAGCCCGTGAGTCAGTCTCCGAAAGGGAGGAACTTGCTCGATATATGGAACTATGATGCTCAGCAAACTCGTTGGCTATTGCCTGCGGATCCGTTATAGTCCCACCCGAATCTTCTAATAAGTCTGGTACAAGTCTACTTGCCAGTTCTTTCTTATCTAACCAGGCAAGCAACTTCCCGGCCTTATCCCCCAAATCGTACAATCGGCCATCTTTGTCCCTGCCCAATGTTTTGGCCATATCAGTAGCAATGGATTTGTATTCATCCCGTTTGAGCTTCAAGGCATGAAGTCCCTCCTGTGTGACCACCTCCCCACTCTCTTCCTCTAAACGGAGGATGTCTTTTTCTACATGGGTTAGGTCCTTCAATTTTTCTTTACGCGCTCCTGCAATTAGTGAGAGCGCCTGCCCCCTCAGTACTGTTTTGAATGCTTCCCATATGGTTTGAGACGCTCACCGACCCTTCGTTTTCGAGGAAGTAGTTATCAATGGCTTGCAGGAGTGCTTTTTTGACCACAGGGTTCCGGATGTACCAGGGGTTGATTGGTACAAACCTCCCTACCCTCTTTTCTCCCAGGACCAGCTCAGCCCATACGGGGGAGTGGTCAGAGATACCCCGTGCCCTGTGCCTAATTTCGTGAATGTTGCCTATCTGAGATGCTGGAACAAGGATGTAATCAATACGAGAAAGACTGTTATGTGCCCCTGAATGGAAGGTGTGCTGAATACTTTCAGGGTGTTACGCCCTTCACGCGTCTGCAAGGCCCAGCGCGAACAAGAAGTCTGGGAGCCATCTGTGTGTGGAACCTATTTCACGGGGGGATGGCGGTCGAGTGAGCCAGAGACTACTGAGTTAAAGTCACCCCCCACAACGAGGTAGCCGTCTGGAAACGAAAGCATAATTGTGCCTAAGTCTTTGAAGGTTTGACCCTGTAGTCCTGGTGGGACATAAACTGCCATTAGAGTAAGTGTTTTCCCCTCCCACTGCCCCGAGACCGCAGCATATCTACCCATCTCATCAATCCAGGTGTGCTGTATGGATAGCGGGAAAGAATTTTTGAACATGATGCCCACCCCCCTGGAGCCTGTGGTGAAGCCAGAGTGCACCAATAGTCTATAGCCCCATCTGTTCATTGCTTTACAGGAGTTGCCTACCAGGTGCGATTCCTGGAGGAGTACCACATCTGGGGTGTGCCGTTTAATATATTGTAAGACAATGCAACGTTTTAATTTGTCCCCAAGTCCGTTGACGTTCCAACTTAGAAGTCTAAAGCTTTTGTCCCAATGTGTGCTCATTCAAGCGTTTATAAACCATGTATCCCTCTTCCTGACTATGGATAGGCCATGTTGCCTTCTCAAAAAATTGTCGTAACAACCCTTCCCCAACCCAACTACCCCCCTCCCTGCTCCCCTGCACTCTGGGCTTTAAACTGCCCATCAAACAAACCATGCAGAGCGCCTGTCGCCCAAACTTCCAACTAAAAGTAGTATATAGTGAGGGTGAAAAGCCCCCCCACCCCGCCCCACAGACTGTTTAAATTCCCAGCAAGGGCCGGACAACAACAATAAGGTACCATAGGATAAATAGTGCTGCTACCAATATGTTGTTCTTCAGTGTAACTCTGCAGACCACTGCCTGTCAGCGGAGTCCGTGTGATTAAACATACAAAACGAGTCAAAGGCACCTTACTTTATCGAAACAGTTCCAACTGTGGACATGTGTAGAGCCATACTCATCGAACGTTGTGTTCTCTTGCCCCTCTCCAACCCTCCAGCCAGTCCGCAGCCGCTTCAGAATGATCGAAAAACCAGGCTTTGCCCTCCGCCTCCACACGAAGCCGGGCAGGAAACAGCATTGCGTATTTGACCCCTTTGTCTTGCAGTTTTTTCTTCACCTCGAGGAATGATCTGCGCTGTTTATGCACATTTAGGGTGAAGTCCGGGAAAAAGGAAATGTCTGCATTTTCGTATTGAAGAGGCAGGGCCTTCCTGGCGTTTTGTAATATAACATCCCTATCTCTGAAGTTCAACAATTTTGCCAATATCGGGCGTGGAGGCGCACCAGGCTTCGGCCACCCACCAGGAACTCTATGTGCCCTTTCAACCACAAAGATGTTCGATAAACCCTTAGGTTGCATATGATTAAGTATAAGGTCCTCTACGAATAGGTCCTCCGCCGCCGGACCCTCCGCCTTTTCTGGTACCCCAATAATTCGCACATTATTCCGTCTGGTTCGACCCTCGTAATCATCCAGCTTGTCCACTGCGAATTTTCGCAAGGCCTGCAGTTCTTTGATAACTTGTTGTAGTTGGGATGTGTCTCCGACAAGGCTGGAGGTGACGATCTCCATTTGTTTCACCTTCTCGCCTATTTTTGTCAGGTCTGCCCTGATGAGCGTCACCTCAGACGTGATTGTATCCATTCTCTGCTCTAGAGATGATCGGACCCCAGAGATAGCGTCCATAACATCTTTAAGCGTGAGTTCAGGGTGTTCCTCTTCCAATACGGCCACCATTTTAACTTTGGAATGCTGCTCGGAGTCAGTGGGCTTTGGTAGAGCGTTCTTATCCAGCTTCGTCTGCTGGGTTCCTTTTAGGCCTTTTGATCCTGACATCATTCCCAGTGTTGCCAGGCCTACACCTGCCTCCCAAACAAGTCCACGCCCCCCAAAGGTGGGTGCACCCAGGTGTGCCAACCTCGTAGGGAAGCAGGGATCAAGAGGGTCCAATTCACCAATGTCTTGTCAAGGCTTGGGGTGGGGGGTGGGGGCGGGGAATCCGACACCCGGCACTCTCCAAGTCGGCTGTGTAAGGCGGAGGAAATTTGTGCGGTTCTCGAGCCCCAGGCCACACCACGCTAGCAGCACACAGGGCGCTCTTCACTAGCCGCATATGCGTCAGAACAGTGCCCGCCCAGTGTCCCCCAAGGCCGCAGGTAATAGAATCGTTGGGGCAGGATACACACCCACTGTACTGGCTAATTGGGGCAGGTAGATCCGGGGCACACTCACACTCTGCAGGGCGTTGTAGTGATTGTCAGCCGCTTCCCTTATCTGATATTTTGATGTTTGTTCTGTTCCTCGCCTGAGAAGGCTTTGCTTTGGGCACAGTTAAATGGTATCTCTCACCTCTTTCTGCTTTTAGTGTTGCCGGACTAGCCCTCATTTCTTAAATCACCTTTTGTGGTGTGTTTTTAAAAGGTATTCCAACATTTCTTTCCTACTACATTTGTTATGCTATAGTGGGATCTTAACTTGATCTTCACATATTTAATATGCATTCCCTTTAAACTGCTGCACAGCTGTCCTTGGCGGCTTCTTACGCTCAAGACAGTGTGTCTTGTTGCAATTACATCGGCACGGCAGATGAGTGACCTCTAAGCTTTTTCTGTCAACCTGCCGTATACCAATTATCACAAACTAGTTCTGCGAACGCTGGCATCCTTTCTTTCAAAAGTAGTGATGCCGTTCCATGATGGCCAAGCCATCACCTTACCAGCATTCTATGCTAACCCCTTTGAGGAGGAGAGACTGCATTGCCTAGACCCCAAGAGTGCGCTGATCTTTTACATCAATCGTACCTGATAACACCAACTGGATGATCAGCTCTTGGTGGGGCTTGTGGGAGCAAAGAAGGGCAACATGGTGCATCTTGCGCTTGATTGTGCTCTGAATCATAATCAGCTACTCATTGGCCAAGAAGCAGTCCCTGAAAGGGTTAAGCGCTCATTCTGCCAGTGCCAAGGCTGCAACCACTGCATTGACATGCCTAGTTCCTGTCCTGGACATTTGTCAGCCAGCTACGTGTGTCTCTCTCAATACATTCACGAAGCACTGATGTATGGACAGCCAGGTTCGCCGAGAGGGACATTTCGACCACTCTGTCCTACAGGACATTTTGGTTTGAGATAATGCACAGACCCACCTCCAAATAGGTATGGATTTGGCTTCTATTCAGAGGGCGAGGGATCTGCGGTTGAAAGTCTCTATCAAAAGAACAAGTTACTGAACCTTTCACGACCCTCCCATCCTCCCTGTTCTGTGAATTGGGCTCTGTCCAATTAAAAGGTTCCCAAATCTAGGAATCCGCACGCTGGTCGGCCCACAAGAGTGGCACCTGTATTGACTCTGTCCTTCATTTCTGGAGCGGAACGGCATCAGCCCAGAGCAGCACTGCAAAACCTGGTGACGTGCAGAGGTACTGCAAAAAGGTTTTCAGATCCAGTCTGACATCTGGGGAAGTACTCAAACGGTGATGAATCTGGGGTTTGATTGAGTTTCTACCAGAAAGAGCATTACCAAGGGTAAGTAATTTATTCATTTTGTTGTTTCTCCAGCACTAGATCGTCATTGGATGATTCATAAATACATATACGCAAGTCATTCCGTGTTGTCAGGGAGTCAATCCTCTGTAATTTTAGAGTAGCAGTAAACAATGGTGAAATGAGGGTAAGCAGAGTAACAGTGTTTGTTTAGTAGCATATTCTCCTCATTTGAAATAAACTTCAGCCAGTGAGGTCAGTGTGCTAAGCATGCCACTCTTAATCGTCTCCATAGCGCAGAATTCTATGGCGTATTGTGTGAGGGAGTATCTGAGAAGAACTCTGTTCTTTTTCTTTTCGACTCCAAATTTTACCTGGATTTTGCCACCTCTTAGTCTTCCCTAGACTGCGTCAAGGCTTTGCATCTGCTAAACGCAACTGTGAGTTGTTTATGGAGTTTTGTCCTTTTTCTCGCCAGAGAACTTCCAGCTTTCGTCAAGACATATGAGCAAAAGAGATCATTCTTCAAGGTTTGTCTTGTCAGCAGGAAATGATCTATGCTGTTGACCCTCATGTGCAGTGCTCATTGTGCCTGTATCCCTGCCATAAAATTTCCACTGTGATAAACTGCTAGATGTTTTCTATAAATTCCCTCAAAGATCAAAAAAGGTGGCTAGCCCTCTCCCTTCTGGAGAGAAATAAGGTTGCTCCTTCGACAGGGGAGGATTCTGTTTTCAATGTCCCTCCTGAGTACTTCCACAATGGTGGTGCAACAAAGAAAGCACTAGGAACTTCAAAGGCTGGAATTATTGAAAGATGTGCCCATTTTCTCCTCCAAGAATGGAAAAAATGCAGTTTCCCGTGACAACTCTTCAGAGCACATTGGGCACAAGTTGGTGCAAAAATCCAGTTCTGCTGGGGTTTGATCAGTGTTCCCGCCTAAACCTTTGTCAACAGGAAGCATCCTGCCATCCTTAAAGATGCTGGCATCATTGAACATCTGTGGTATCCTGTCTTCAGTTCTGTCCTAGTGCCGAATGTTGTCATGTGGAATGTGTGATGTCATTAGTGTGAGTGTTCTCTACCTGTCAGTTTGACCTTCTGTCTAAAGTTGGGTGCTGAGCTTGTTAATTTCTAGCTCCTGGCAAAGTTGCGTTACATGTAACTTGTTCCTTGATAAAATTCCTCTTCTTATACCTAACTGTCGCCTGGGTCTTCCTACTAGTCTTCGTCATGCAACTCCATCTCATAGTGCCATCTGACAACACTATGATGATACCCTTGTCAGTGACATTGCCAACTAATACCCACGTTCCACCTTTGTATACTATCCCTCCAATAACCATACTTTTGAGGAGTATGAAGAATCTGTTGATGTACACAACTCCATTGATCAGCCAAATTGAACCATCAGCAATGCTGTTGCGACTCCCTCTCAGGGACATCAACATTCTAACCTGGAGGCTTCTATCTTATTTTTGTGGCTTCGTACATCACCACTGAATATATCAACACATTTACCATTCCATATACTGCACTTTGAAGTTAAAGTGGTCATCAGTGGTCTGAATCAGCCTTCTGAAATAGTCTGTGTCATAACTAAACTTGATGTACAGTACATACCAAGCTTTGAACCCACAGGTAAGTAAATCAAGGATCCTTACTTGGCCAGAATGCCAAAGGGGATTTTGAAAAAAGGAGTATGAAGGCTTCACCCCATCGACCTATCATCTTCTTAAAGTTCGACGATAGGACAGTGGACACCCCTAAAATCCTGGACATTGTCATCAGGATAAATCCCTGATGCAAATTCATGTGAATGTCCACAATGTTTTGCAGCAAGTGATGGATACCTTCCAGATGCTGGTTCCTCAACTGCAACACTATTTTGCAGCCTCCCTCCCTCCCCTTAGGCGCCACTACCAATGCTGCCACAGCAACATTCTCCATTGCCACCACCTCTCTCTCCATCTGTGAGTCTCCACCTTCTCCAACATGCCACGTACCTCCAACACTTTTGGACATGTGTGAAGATGAACTGTTGGAGAATGCCCAAGAAAAGCAAGAGGAGGATGGGGAGGTCCAGGCAGGCGGCCATGACAATGAAGACAATCATCAGGAGAATGAGAATCCTTCCTTCTACTGCAGGAAGAAGACAAAACATTCCCACAACCCGGGTCATCTATGTACATTATGACTCCGCTTCCAATCCGTGTTTCAGAGGGCAGTAAAGAAATGTGGTTCACTGATAGTGGCCATGGAACAGCAGTTCTTCCAGTGTTTTAAGGTTAATACCCAAGCAAGTCCGTGGAGTAATTGAAGGTCATGATCCTCGAATACATATGGAAGGACTGAAACTAATGAACACGCCGACTGCAGTCCATGCAGTCGTGCACATCTTTGAAAAGAAATTAAGTGCTGCAACATTTAACACCAGCATGCCTCACTGAAATTTCTGCTCCACCGGCCGGGTACAGATGGAAGGTACATAGACAATCCGGGATGTAGAGTAAATTCCATGGAAACCATCTCAATAGAAGCAGCAAACCTTCAGATCATTTTTGGACCATATGACCAACATATGTGCAGTGACCTCTCAGCCCTGCTGGATCCCACTCCTTAGGACAGACAGAACTAAGCAAAGGTCATCATCGCTTGATGAGTTATCAACGTAGCAACCAGAATTGATGCTGCCATTCAATCAATCAATCACAAGATTTGTAAAGCGCACTACTTACCCGCGAGGGTCTCAAGGCGCTGAGGGAGAGGAGGGGGGGTGTTGCCGCTACTGGTCGAATAGCCAGGTCTTGAGTCGTCTCCTGAAGGTCAGCAGGTCTTGGGTCTGTCGTAGGTTGAGGGGAAGGGTGTTCCAGATCTTGGCGGCGCGGTGAGAGAAGGATCTTCCTCCGGTGGTGGTTCTCCGGATGCGCGGGACGGTGGCCAGGGAGAGGTCGGCGGAGCGGAGTTGACGGTTGGGAACGTAGAAGGAGAGTCGACTGTTGAGGTAGGCTGGGCCGGTTTTGTGGAGTGCCTTGTGTGCATGGATCAGGAGTTTGAAGGAGATTCTCTTGTCGACGGGGAGCCAGTGCAGGTTTTTCAGGTGGGGGGTGATGTGGCTGTGGCGTGGAATGTCGAGGATCAGGCGATCAGAGGCGTTTTGGATTCTTTGCAGTCGTTTGATGAGCTTGGTCGGGGCTACTGCGTAGAGGGCGTTTCCGTAGTCGAGTCTGCTGCTGACGAGGGCCTGGGTGACTGTTCTTCTCGTGTCTGTCGGGATCCACCTGTAGATCTTGCGGAGCATGCGGAGGGTGTTGAAGCAGTAGGAGGAGACTGCGTTGACTTGCTTGGTCATGGTGAGCGTTGAGTCGAGGATGACTCCCAGGTTGCGTGCGTGGTCGGTTGGTGTCGGGGGTGCCCCTAGTGACGAGGGCCACCAGGAGTCGTCCCAGGCTGATGGGTTGGAGCCGAGGATGAGGATCTCCGTCTTGTCTGTGTTCAGCTTAAGTCGACTGCACTTCATCCAGTCGGCGACGGCTTTCATTCCTTCGTGGAGGTTGGATTTGGCGGTGAGGGAGAGGATCAGTTGAGTGTCGTCGTTAATCTTTCCTATTTATAAATGATACAAGAACTACTCAGTATGTCCAATGCGAACCCCCAGAAATGCAAGTCAAGAGTCTCAACTATGTAGCGATCAAAGAAGTTTCCAAGGCTCAAAGAAATCTCATCTTTCATTCAAGATTCATAATGGTGAGTAAGAATATAGCGGGATGGAAAACTAGTTCTGAAGCTCAGCAACAGTCTTTTCGAATGGTAACCCTTCAAAAAATACTTTTGTAGGAAGGAGTGTTCCTTTTCTCACTGGATCCATACACGCAGACTAACTTCTCTGTGCTGAGACAGCAAAATCCATTCAAAGGAAATAATTTCAGCCTGAAATTTGCTCCTCGGATCTTAACCACGTTACATCAATCCAGTAAGATAGTTTCATTTTAGCAGGGTCTCCAGGTATCAAGGCAACTGTCTAGTGAAGGCCTCCTCTGCACAGGAAAGCCAGACCTCCACAATAGCCAGCATCAACCTATTCCACTAGCAGAGCTTGGTGTTCAGCATAGGAAAGCCTTCCATCCACCCTGATACATATCTCCAGTTTCTGGAAGCAATCCTAGAGGCACATAATAGTCAGTGTTTTCATTAAGACTATATCTCAAAATCTCCGATAAGGACCACAAGTTTTTGGAAGTGCAGCTCAGTCATTGCTGCTGGTTCTCATGCTGGCCTGCATAGCACGAATACCACTCTACTCTGCCACCAATGGCAACGATCATTGGAGGACACTATCAAAGTCACTCAATAACTTTAACAAGCTTTGCTGTAGTAGAGATGCCTAGAAAATCTAAAAGCATGTCTTCCATTTCAGCCAGCATAAGCCAGAAATAGTATGACAAACATCTTGATGTAGGATTTGGGGCCTCACGTGCTTTACCTTCCACAAGAAGCCTTTGGTCGCTGGAAGAGAAATCCCTTCTCCTCAACGTTATGGAGATGCAAGTCATACATATGGGTCTGCAACCATTTCTGCCACTACTGTCAAACCAGATCCTTCACCTAGACAGCTATGGTGAAGACGGCTAAGTACATCTTTAAGAGACCCAGAATGCACATGCGGTTGCCCTCAGCCTTTTTCTTTCAGATTGCCAAGAATGGAAATTTTACCAAGATCAACTTCAGTAAACCTTTATGAAGTGGGCCTGTAGGAAGCTGGTTCTGTATATACTATACCAAAGTGAGGTATAGTGTGCTCAGAGTCCAGTGGAACCCCAAAGGTAGGCAGAGGTAAAGTTGGATAGCACCTCACTCTCTATTTGTGGTAGTGTGATCAAGCAGTAAGGCAGTATCAGAGGACCGTGTTAAGCATTTGTTGTACCCACTCAATCAGCAAATGAATTCACACACTCAAAGACTGAACTTCAGACCAATTGGTTTTGTATAAAAATATCCTTTTAGTTATTTTATTTCCTAGAACCAAGCAAGCCTGGCACAGGTAAGTTGATAAATACTTTGCAGTAAATATACAGTTTGGAATGCAGTTGTAAATGTACTTTGAAATGGTTACAGTTTGAATTACTGGTAATGCAATACTGTGGAATGCTGTACGTATACTTTGTATCGATTTTGCAGTAAAAATTACAGGGAAGTTACTTTTTCGTTACTTTTTCGTTACTTTTGAGATTACTTTTTCGTTACTTTTGAGATTACTTTTTCGTTACTTTTGAGATTACTTTTGAGATTACTTTTTCTACTCAGTGTGATATGCCTAGATATCACAGTGTGTGACATTTCCTAGAGAAAAGGTAAGTAAAGTCAGTTTTGCACAGTTGCTATTTTTCAGGTTTCCATACAAATCAACTCCACACTTAGAACATTTTTCAGAGAAAAACAGTCAATAGGTTCCTATGGAGAGAAATGAAGTTAACGGTTACCAAGTGAGTAATCAGTCTTTGGAGTTGAGCTTCTGGGGTTAGAACAAGGGTTCCCCCAGGGTCAAGGATGCACTCTCGTTACACCCTCAGCGGCACTAGGGCGGCCGGGTGCAGAGTGCTGAGGCCCAATGTTATCCAATAAGGGATAGGGGGCCTCCGGTTGGTGGCTGCTAGCAAGCAGGCCACTTGGTTGTGGGAGCAGAGCTCCTGGACTTTAGCTCAGGGCAAATGGGGAAACAAAGTAGCTCCAAAGGGGCACCCTCAGCGGCACTAGGGCGGCCGGGTGCTGAGTGCTGTTTCGACATCGGGTGCCCTGTTGGTTTCAATGGGGAACCTCCGGTTTGCAAAGGCACTGCAGGCTCGGGGACGAAGGGCTTCTGGGTGCGACCACCACTTCGAGAGGTAAGTTGGGAAGTTAGGGGTTGGTTGAGAACCGTTGGTTTGGGCACACTAGGCCGTGGGGCGTCGGGTACAGGGGTGCCTTTTGGGGTCGGATCTTCTTACCAGCTCCTGGTCGCGGTTGGGGGGACCTTCTGGATTTAGGCTGCAGGCGTCGGCTGGAGGCTTGAGGCAGGTCAGGGGTTGCTGGATCTCGGGTCAGGATTGCTGGGGTGACCACCTCGTGGTGTTTGCCCACCCGTGCTCGGGCCATGGTCGGCGGGTGCAGAGTGGGGCGGATCCGCAGTGTCCGGCCGGAGCCAGAGGTTGCATATGAACAAATCCGGTGTTCACTAGAGACAGTCTTTGTTCTTGAAGGCAGGCAGGTCCTCCAGGGTTTTTGAGGTTGCTGGCTGCAAGACACAGGGATTTTGCAGGAGCAGATTCGAGGGGGAGACAGGCCGGTAGGGCTGGGGCCAAGTCAGTGGGCGTCTTCCTCTTGTTAGCTGCTGCACGCCTGTTCGGTCCTTCTTCTTCTTCTTGTTTCTTGTCTGGATCTGAGGAAGCAAGGTTCAGGGGTGCCCCTAAATACTAGATTTAGGGGCCTTACAGGTAGGAAAAAGGCAGGGACCAGTGGGTCCCTTCCCTGGGGTGGGTACACCCCCTATTATGCCACCCTCCAGTGGGAGGGGGGCATGAACCTGTCCCTGGTTGGCTGAGTCTCCCCCATCTTCAAGATGGCGTGGACTGAGAGTTGTGCTTCACCTCTCCTCCCCCACCTGAGGGGTGGGGTTGGCAGAGGTGGGCACACCTCTCTTCCTCACTTGTTTTTCCCGCCGGTTCTCCCGCCCAAAGTGGGGGTCAGAACCAGTGGGGACCAGTTGCTGAGAGCAGCAAGTGGCCTGGGGAAGCTTACAAAGGCGGCAAGCCTTTGAAGCTTCCCCTTCGTGAACCCTGCCCATCCTGAGGGAGGAGGCTTGGCACCTCGTCCCAGGATGTGCATTGTTTTTGGCCCCGGAGAGCAGTAGGCTCTCGACCCAGGGGTCCAGAAACATGTCTGGTGGTGGCAGCTGAAAGCTGCCGCTCAGCCAGGACACTAGAGGTGGGTTAGTTTTCAGGGGGCATCTCTAAGATGCCCTCTGTGTGCATTTTTCATTAAATCCCTCACTGGCATCAGTGTGGGTTTAATGTGCTGAGAAGTTTGATACCAAACTTCTCAGTTTTCATTGTAGCCATTAAGGTGCTGTGGAGTTCGTAATGACAAACTCCTCGCACCATATACTCTTAATGGCAGCACTGCACTTACAATGTCCAAGAATGGACTTAGACACTGTAGGGGTACAGGGCTCATGCACCTGTATCCTCACCACTGGTATGGTGCACCCAGCTAGAGGGGTGACTGATGTATGCCAGGGCAGTGGGTTGTAAACATGGCACACAGGGAAATGTGCCATGTCAACTCTTCACTTTGTTCTGCACCAAAACACGCAGCCTGCAAAGGCAGTGTGAGTGTCAGGGTACAGGACCTCTAAGGGTGGCACAATAAGTGCTGCAGCCCTAAGGGGCCTTCTCTGGTCTCAGTGCTCTGGGTACCAGGGGCTGACCTGTGGCCAGAGATGCCAATTGGGTTTAGGCTTCAATGCAGTTTTAGGGAAATAACATAGGCCCTGGGTACCTGATTAGCAGGAGCCCAGGGCACACTCAGTCAAAGCACATCAGCAATTCAGCCAAAAGTGGGGGCAACCATGCAGAAAGAGGGCACTTTCTCACACAAACACCCCCCCCCCCACAAAAACGAAAGAGGATGACACTAACCGTTCCCTAGAGAGTCTTCATTTTCTAAGTGGAAGAACCTGGAAAGTCCATCTGCATTGGCATGGGCAGTCCCAGGTCTGTGTTCCACTACAAAGTACATTCCCTGTAGTGAGATGGACCACCTCAACAGTTTAGGATTTTCACCCGTCATCTGCATTAGCCATCTGAGAGGTCTGTGATCAGTTTGAACTAGGAAGTGAGTACCAAACAAGTATGGTCTCAGCTTCTTCAGGGGCCAAACCACAGCAAAGGCCTCCCTCTCAATGGCACTCCAACGCTGCTCCCTGGGGAGAAGCCTTCTGCTTATAAAAGCAACAGGTTGGTCTTGGCCTTCATCATTGGTCTGGGATAGGACCGCTCCTATCCCTAGCTCAGAGGCATCAGTCTGCACAATGAACTGCTTGGCATAGTCTGGAGCTTTGAGAATTGGTGCTGAGCACATAGCCTCTTTCAGGGTGTCAAAAGCCTTTTGACAACTAACTGTCCAGTTTACCTTCTTGGGCATCTTCTTGGAGGTGAGTTCTGTGAGGGGAGCCACAATGGACCCATACCCATACCCCTTCACAAACCTCCTGTAGTACCCAGTCAAGCCAAGGAATGCCCTGACTTGGGTTTGGGTTGTTGGAGCTGCCCAGTCCAGGATGGCCTGGATCTTGGGCAGTAAGGGTTGTACCTGGCCTCCACCAACAAGGTGGCCCAAGTACTCCACAGTTCCCTGCCCTATCTGGCATTTGGATGCCTTGATAGTTAGGCCTGCAGTTTGCAGGGCATTTAAAACCTTTCCAAGGTGGATCAGGTGATCCTGCCAGGTGGAGCTAAAGACAGCAATATCATCTAGATAAGCTGCACTAAAGGACTCCAATCCAGCAAGGACTTGGTTCACCAACCTCTGGAAGGTGGCAGGGGCATTCTTTAAACCAAAGGGCATAACAGTAAACTGATAATGCCCATCAGGTGTGGAGAATGCTGTCTTTTCTTTCGCTCCTGGGGCCATGCCAATTTGCCAGTACCCTGCAGTTAAGTCAAAGGTACTTAGAAATTTGGCTGCACCCAATTTGTCTATCAACTCATCTGCTCTTGGGATATGGTGAGCATCTGTCTTGGTGACAGAGTTGAGCCCTCTATAGTCCACACAGAACCTCATTTCTCTCTTTCCACCCTGTGGATGAGGTGTAGGGACTAGAACTACTGGGCTGGCCCAGGGGCTCTCAGAGGGTTCAATAACCCCTAACCCCAGCATCTTGCTGACTTCAGCTCTGATGCTTTCCTGGACTTGATCAGACTGTCGATAGATTTTGTTTTTGACAGGTGAACTGTCACCAGTGTCCACATCATGGGTACACCAGTTTGTCTGACCAGGGGTCAAGGACAAGAGCTTACCATACTGCTGCAAGACTTGCTTGCAAACAGTCTGCTGTTGGGCAGAGAGGGTGTCTGAAAAGACAACTCCATCCACTGACCCATCTTTTGGGCTGTATGAGAGAAGGTCAATGAGAGGTTCACTCTGTCTCCTGATCCTCATCAGTCACCATCAGCATGGTGATGTCAGCCCTGTCATGGTAGAGCTTTAGGCGGTTCACATGGATAACCCTTTTGGGTGTCCTGCTTGTGCCCAGGTCAACCAAGTAGGTGACCTCACTCTTTTTCTCTAGGATAGGGTAAGGGCCACTCCATCTGTCCTGGAGTGCCCTTGGTGCCACTGGCTCCAAAACCCACACCTTTTGCCCAGGTTGAAATTCAACCAGTGCAGCTTTTTGGTCATACCAGTGCTTCTGAAGCTCCTGGCTGGCCTCAAGATTTTTGGATGCCTTTTCCATGTACTCAGCCATTCTGGACCTTAGGCCAAGCACATAGTCCACAATATCTTGTGTGGGTTCTTGGAGAGGCTTCTCCCAACCCTCTTTTACAAGACAGAGTGGTCCCCTCACAGGGTGGCCAAACAGAAGTTCAAAGGGGGAAAACCCTACCCACTTCTGTGGCACCTCTCTGTTTTTGAAAAGCAGACATGGTAAGAGGACATCCCATCTCCTTTTTAGTTTTTCAGGGAGCCCCATAATCATGCCTTTCAATGTCTTGTTGAATCTCTCAACAAGGCCATTGGTTTGTGGGTGATAGGGTGTAGTAAACTTGTACTGCACTCCACACTCTTTCCACATGTGTTTTAGGTAAGCCTATATGAAGTTGGAACCTCTGTCTGAAACCACCTCCTTAGGAAACCCCACTCTGGTGAAGACACCAATGAGGGCCTTGGCTACTGCAGGAGCTGTAGTAGTCCTAAGTGGAATTGCCTCAGGATACCTAATGGCATGATCCACTACCACTAGAATGAATTTGTTTTCTGATGCAGTGGGAGGTTCAAGTGGACCCACTATGTCCACACCTACCCTTTCAAAGGGGACCCCCACCACAGGTTGTGGTATCAGGGGGGCCTTTGAAGGGCCACCTGTCTTGCCACTGGCCTGACAGGTGACACAGGAGCTGACAAACTCCTTTACTTTTTGGTGCATCTGGGGCCAGTAAAAGTGGCTAACTAGCCTTTCCCAAGTCTTGGTTTGGCCCAGATGTCCAGCTAAGGGAATGTCATGAGCTAAAGTTAGGAGAAACTCCCTGTACTTCTGAGGCACTACCACTCTCCTAGTGGCTCCAGGTTTGGGGTCTCTGGCCTCAGTGTACAGTAGTCCCTCTTCCCTAAAAACTTGGTGGGTACCACTGACAACTCCTTTTTCCTGGGTAGCAGCTTGCTACCTCAGGCTTTCAAGAGTTGGACAGACCTTCATCCAAGGCACAGCTCTTCCCTAGAGGGTCCCCCTGGGCCCAAGATTTCAACCTGGTAAGGGTCAAGCTCCATGGGCTCAGTTCCCTCTGTGGTGTCCAAGTCCTCTCCCTGAGGAGAGGGGTCCTGAATCTTTTGCTGTACAGAAGCTGGTTCCCCAGTCTTTTTACCTTTTCTCTTGGAAGGTTGGGCCATACTTTCAGGCTCCAACACTTCTTTTTCACCCGGTCTCTTGCTCTGTGCTCTTGTTTTTACACACACCAATTCAGGGATATCCAGCATTGCTGCATGGGTTTTTAGTTCAACCTCAGCCCATGCTGAGGTTTCCAGGTCATTGCCAAGCAGACATTCAGCTGGTAGCTTTGGAGAGACCACTACCTGTTTCAGGCCAGTAACCACCCCCAGTCTAATGTCACCATAGCCATTGCATGGTTAGTGGTAACACTGTCAGCATTGGTGACTGGGTAAGTTCTCCCAATCAAGTATTGCTCAGGGAAACCAGTGTGTCTCTCACCATAGTGACACTGGCACATGTATCCCTCAGAGCTTCTATCCTAGTTCCATTAATCCAAGGGTATTGTAAGTATTTTTTTAAGTTGGGTGGCCACACAGCTACAGTGGCAAACTCAACTTCCCCTTCTGAAACTAGAACTGCTTCAGTGTGCAACCCGATTTGCTCTTGGCACACTGTTGATCCCATCTGGAGACTTGCTACACCAGGAGTAGCTGTAGTAGGACTAGGGGCCTTCTTGTTTGGGCAAGCAGCATCTCCAGTTGTGTCCCAACTTCTTACAGTTGTTACACCAGGCCTTTAAAGGATCAAAGTTCTTTCCCCTGTACCTATTAATGGACTGGGAAGAGTTTTGGGACCCACCCCCCTGTGCAGGTTTTTGGGGCCCTTTTGAAGACTCTGGCTTTTTATCTTGGGGATTCTCACCACCTTTCCCCTGGGGAGGTTTTGTAACCCCTTTCTTTTGGTCACCCCCAGTGGTTGTTTGTCACCCTTGTCTTGACCCAGTGGTCTGCCTTCTTTCCCAATTCTTGGGGAGAAATTAGACCTAGGTCTACCAAATGCTGATGTAACTTTTCATTAGTGCAATTACTTAAAATATGTTCTTTCATAATCAAATTGTAAAGTCCATTGAAATCATGCACATTGTGTCCAGTTAACCAACCATCTAGTGTTTTAACCGAGTAGTCTACAAAGTCAATCCAGGATTGGTTTTGGGTCTTGTGAGCCCCCCTGAATCTAATTCTATATTCCTCAGTTGCGAGTCCAAATCCCTCAATCAGAGTTCTCTTCATGAGGTCATAGGACTCAGCATCTGCCCCAGAAAGGGTCAGGAGTCTGTCTCTGCAGTTACCAGAGAACAGTTCCCAAAGGAGTGCCCCCCCAGTGTGCCGCCTTCACTTTTCTCATTTCACAAGCCCTCTCAAAGGCTGTGAACCATTTTGTGATATCATCACTCTCTTCATATTTAGGGACAATCCCTTTGGGGATTTTAGGATCATAAGATTGCTCTTTATCCTTATTTAGTAAATTGCTGCCACTATTGATGGGTGCTAGGCCCATCTCTGACCTCTCTCTTTCTAGAGCCAGCAACCTGGTCTCTAGATCCAGTCTTTTGGTCAGCCTTACTAAAAGGCTGTCGACCTCATTGAGGCTGTCCTCACTGATACCTGATCCACCTGTGTGAGATCTAGGTACTGAGGGGTTTACTCTTGTAGTCAAGGGTACTTGTACCCTTTTCTCCCTAGGAAGTGGAGGGGGTTGATCTACCAGGTCATCCCCTTCCTCTACTTCCTCATCTGACTGATCTTCACCATTTTCAGATGGGTGGTCCTTAGCATACCCAGCCAACAGCTCCTGGAGCTTTTGTTTGGTGGGATGGGGACCCATGGTTGTGTTTTTAATTTTACATAGGGACCTTACCTCCTTGAAGGACAAGTGAAGGTAAGGGGTGAGGTCAAGCTCCTCAACCCTGTCCTCTGTCATTGTGGTTATTTTCACTAATAGCTGGGTTCTTATTTTGAGACATTGTTAAAAAAAACTTCTAACCCTGGCTAAAGTGACTTTTTATCTTCTAAAATTCTAAAGGGACTTAACCAAGGCCCTAACAAAACTTTTAGTAATTTTGCAAAAATGCCAATTTGAAAAATCAGAATTCTAAAGACAATTTAAGAGTTCTGTCATGTGATCAGGTGGTAACCAAGTAGTCCAACAAATGCAAAGTTGTGTATCCCACCCCTGATCCACCAATGTAGGAAGCTGGCTTTGTATATACTATACCAAAGTGAGGTATAGTGTGCACAGAGTCCAGTGGAACCCCAAAGGTAGGCAGAGGCAAAGTTAGATAGAACCTTACTCTCTATTTGTGTTAGTGTGGTCGAGCAGTAAGGCAGTATCAGAGGACAGTGTTAAGCATTTGTTGTACACACTCAGTCAGCAAATGAATTCACACACTCAAAGACTGAACTTCAGAGCAATTGTTTTTGTATAAAAATATTCTTTTAGTTATTTTATTTCTAGAACCAAGCAAGCCTGGCACAGGTAAGCAATAAATACTTTACAGTAGTAAATGCTGATTGTAAAACAGTTCAGTTGCAATTGTAAATATACTATGGTTTGACTTACAGTATTGTTTCAGAGAAATGCAATCACTTGTAAATACAGTACATAGACTTGAATGGGATTTTCAGTAAAATAGCAGATAAGTTACTTTTGGATTACTTTTCTTACTCAGTGCTGTATGCCTAGATGCAGCACTGGGACATTTCCTGTAAACGGGTGAGTAAAAGCGTTTTTGTAAAATCGTACAATTTTAAAGAATTTCTTTAGGTTTCAAAACTCCACACTTGGAAACTTTTTCAGGAAAAAGTGTCAATGTTATCCTATGGAGGAAAATATGGTTATCGGTTTTGAGGTAAGTATTCGGTAGTGGGAGTTGAGGTTCCGGGGGTAGACTCAGGGGTCCCCCAGGGTCAGTGATGCACTCTTGTTACAACCTCAGCGGCACTAGGGCGGCCGGGTGCAGAGTGTTGAGGCCCAATGTTAACCAATGGGGGATAGGGGGCCTCCGGTTGGTGGCTGCTGGCAAGCAGGCCACTGGGTTGTGGGAGCAAATCTCCTGGACTTTAGCTCAGGGCAAATGGGGAAACGAATTAGCACCAAAGGTGCACCCTCAGCGGCACTTGGGCGGCCGGGTGCAGGGTGCTGTTTCGAGGTCGGATGCCCTGTTGTTTCCAATGGAGAACCTCCGGTTTGCAAAAGCACTGCAGGCAGGGAGACGAAGGACTTCTGGGTGCGACCACCACTTCGAGAGGTAAGTTGGGAAGTTAGGGGTTGGTTAGGCACCGTCGGTTTGGGCACACAAGGCCGTGGGGCGTCCGGTGCAGGGGTGCCTTTCGGGGTCGAATCTTCTTACCAGCTCCTGGTTGCGGTTAGGGGGGGCCTTCTGGATTTACGCTGCAGGCATCCGCTGGAGGCTTGAGGCAGGTCAGGGGTCGCCAGATCTCGGTTCAGGATCGCCGGGGTGACCTCCTCGTGGTGTTTGCCCACTCGAGCTCGGGACGTGGGCGCAGAGTGGGGCGGATCCGCGGTGTCCGGCCGGAGCCAGAGGTTGCAGTTGAACAAATCCGGTGTTCACGGGAGAAGCAGTCTTTGGAAGTGAAGGCAGGCAGGTCCTCCGGGGTTTTTGAGGTTGCTGGCTGCAGGACACACCGGGATTTCGCAGAAGCAGGTTCGAGGGGGAGACGGGCCGGTAGGGCTGGGGCCAAGTCAGTGGGCATCTTGCTCTTGTTAGCTGCTGCACGGCTGTTCGGTCCTTCTTTTCTTCTTGTTTCTTGTCTGGATCTGAGGAAGCAAGGTTCAGGGGTGCCCCTAAATACTAGATTTAGGGGCGTTACAGGTAGGTAAAAGGCAGGGACCAATGGGTCCCTTCCCTGGGATGGGTACACCCCCTATTATGCCACCCTCCAGTGGGAGGGGGGCATGTGCCTGTCCCTGGTTGGCTGAGTTCCCCCATCTTCAAGATGGCGTGGACTGAGATTTGTGCTTTACCTTGCCTCCCCCACCTGAGGGGTGGAGTTGGCAGAGGTGGACACACCTCTCTTCCTCACTTGTTTTTCCCGCCGGTTCTCCCGCCCAAAGTGGGGGTCAGAACCAGTGGGGACCAGTTGCTGAAAGCAGCAAGTGGCCTGGGGAAGCTCACAAAGGCGGCAAGCCTTTGAAGCTTCCCCTTCGTGAACCCTGCCCATCCTGGGGGAGGAGGCTTGGCACCTCGTCCTAGGATGTGCATTGTTTCAGGCCCCAGACAGCAGCAGGCTCTCGACCCAGGGGTCCAGAAACATGTCTGGTGGTGGCAGCTGAAAGCAGCCACTCAGCCAGGACACTAGAGGTGGGTTAGTTTTCAGGGGGCATCTCTAAGATGCCCTCTGTGTGCATTTTTCATTAAATCCCACACTGGCATCAGTGGGGGTTTAATGTGCTGAGAAGTTTGATACCAAACTTCTCAGTTTTCAGTGTAGCCATTAAGGTGCTGTGGAGTTTGTAATGACAAACCACCAGCACCATATACTCTTAATGGCAGCACTGCACTTACAATGTCTAAGAATGGACTTAGACACTGTAGGGGTACAGGGCTCATGCACCTGTACCCTCACATCTGAAAGAGACACGTTAGTGACAGATTCCTTACCTTAGAATATCCCCAGGCGTCAGGCTGGATCCGGAAAGTTTTGCGTAGCAGTACCCCTGCGCGTCGGTAGGCGGCGTCGCGTCCGTCGTCGGCGTCGTGATCGCCGGGATGACGTCGCGGCCAGTACTTAGAAGCCGCCCATGCGCGCTGGCTTCAGTTCTTTCTTTTCCGTGCCAGTAAGCTCAGATCCGGATTGAGCAGTGCCCCAGTCATTTTTTGACTGAATATTTTTGAGACTTTTTGTCCAAGTTCTTTTCGAGTCGTTTCGACTCCAAAGGTGTCAGTAGGGATGCCCGGCTTCAAGCCATGCGCGGTCTGTAATCGCATGATGTCGATTACGGATCCGCACCGTGAGTGTCTCTTCTGCCTGGGGCGCGGCCACGACCCCCAGTCGTGCCCCGAGTGCCGGTCCCTCGCTCCGAAGGCTTTGCGAGAGCGGTCTCGAAAGCTCCTCGAGGCCCGGCACTCTGCTCCGTGCCGCTGGGTCCCGTGATAGGTCATGGGGCCGGTCGCGGAGTCGTCGTCATTCATCGGGGTCAAAGTCTTCGTCCTCGGGTAAGGCGAAGCACAAGAGGTCTAAGAAGTGTCGCTCTAAGACATCCCCTCGCCGGTTTCGCGACCCGGCCGAGGTTCCAGACGGTGCCTCCCCCGCGGCTCAGGGGGTGCCTGCGCAGCCGACCTGCTCCGGGTCCGACGTCGACTCCGGCCGAGATACAGGAGTTCCTGTCGGCCATGGCCCGCCTCTTCGGGCCTAAGGGTTCCCCCGGTGCGACTTCGGGCCCCAGTGGGAGTCCTCCCTCGGCACCACCACCGGCGGCTCCGGCGGCTCCGGCCCCGCAGGACCCCCTCGGATCCAGGCCTGGATCCCGGTCGACGCCGGTTGACCTAACGACACCTCCACCGGCGCCGACCTCACCGGTACCGTTCACGGCGCCGTCCGAGGCCCCGGACGGCGCCGTCCCCAGGTTCTCCCGGCACCGGACACGGAGCCGGATCAACGTCGCTCGACGCCGATTCCTACACCGATGGAACCTTTTTTCCCTCATGTCCCTCCTCCTTACTTTTCACCTGTTTTGGAGGATGAGGAGGACTGGGAGGGGTCGGAAGACCCTCTCACAGCTCAATGTGAGCCTTATCAGGACTGGGCTGAGGAACTGGGGGATGCCAGTGGTCTGGACACCTCTCCTGACCTTTGCATGCTGTCTCCTCCTTCCGTGGCTACGGAGGAGGGAGCAAGTTATGCAACGGTGTTGCGTAGGGCGGCTGAGGCCTTGCGCCTCGAGCTCCCTACGGTGGCTGTCAGGACTAACCTCCTGACGGAAGTGCTTCAGCCGGAGGCTACCTCTTCGGAGCCACTGCTGCCGTTCAACAACGCACTTTCGGACGTTCTTTTGGGCACCTGGTCCAGGCCCACCACAGGGGCTCCTGTGGACAGGAACGTAGCCCGACGCCATCGCCCGGCCCCGGGCGACCCTCTGTTTCTCTCCCAACACCCCACCCCCGAGAGCTTGGTTGTCCAAGCCTCTGCCTCCCAGAGCGCCTTCCCTACCGCTCCGCCGGATAGGGAATCCAAAAAACTGGACCAATTTGGGAAGGTTTTTTCTTCCTCCAGTGCTGGCTTGCGGTCCGTGAACACCGCTTGCCTTTTGGGCCGTTACTCCCACTCTCTGTGCGATTCGGTGGCACAAGTGCTGCCCAAGTGTCCTGAGGAGGTCCAGGCACTTCTCTCCCGTGCTGATGCGGAAGGGAGAGACGCAGCGAAGTTCACCATCAGATGTGGCCTAGACACCGCCGACTCGCTAGGCGCAGATCGCTTGCTACGACAGTGGCGCTTCGCCGTCACGCCTGGCTGAGGACCACTGGTTTCTCGGGCGATGTCCAAAACACCCTTATGGACATGCCCTTTGATGGTATCCGCCTTTTTGGCAATAAGGCAGACAGCGCGCTGGAGCGCTTTAAGGACTCGCGGGCTACGGCCAAGTTTTTGGGCCTCTCCGCCTTGCGCCCTCCGCAGCAGTCTGCTTTTCGCCCCTTTCGTGGCCACGGAAGGGGCGCCCAGTCACGTCCACTGCCCAGCCACCGGCCTGCGCAGCAAACGCCTTCACGCGGCCGAGGACGTGGCTCCCGCCGAGGCGGGTCGGGTAACCAGCGAGTGGGTCAGGCCACCACCTCTGCCCCGTCCGCGGCCTCCAAACCCTCCTAGTCCATCCTTTCCGGTCCACAGCACGCCAGTGGGGGCAGGGTCCGCCATCACCTTCCCCACTGGCGCACCATCACATCGGACAGGTGGGTTTTGGACATTGTCTGAAGGGGCTACTCCCTCCCCTTCGAGACTACCCCTCCAGCCATGCCACCTCAGCACCACCGCATGTCGGGGGACCATTTGGCACTTCTTCGACAGGAAGTTGCGGCCCTCTTGGCCAAGGGGGCCATCGAGCGCGTTCCGACCCCAGAAGTAGGGCGTGGTTGTTATTCCCACTACTTTCTGGTGCCCAAAAAGGACAAGGAGGACATGCGTCCTATCTTGGACCTCCGGAACGTCAATCGCTTCCTCTGGAAGGAGAAGTTCAAGATGCTCACCCTAGCTCAGGTCTTGACTGCCCTCGACCCTGGAGACTGGATGGTAGCGTTGGACTTGCAGGACGCATATTTTCACATCCCCGTCCTGCCGGCCCACCGGCGTTACCTGCGGTTCACGGTAGGCCTCGAGCACTTTCAGTTCACCGTGCTTCCCTTTGGCCTTACCATCGCCCCTCGGGTGTTCACGAAAGTGATGGCGGTGGTCGCAGCTCATCTGCGCCGGTCAGGGGTTCCAGTCTTCCCCTACCTCGACGACTGGTTGTTGAAGGCGGGCTCGTCCCAGGCAGTCGTCTCCCACCTCCAGACTACGGCCGGACTCCTGCACTCGCTGGGGTTCTCCATCAATGTGCCGAAGTTGCACCTGGTTCCTTCTCCACAACTCCTTTTCATCGGAGCGGTTCTGGACACAACGCAGTTTCGGGTCTATCCTCCCGAACGGCAAGTCCGGGATATTCAGGCTATGATTCCGATCTTTCAGCCTCTATCCTGAGTTTCGGTACGGATGACCCTGAGGCTGCTGGGCCTCCTGGCCTCCTGCATCCTGCTGGTCGATCATGCCAGATGGCATATGCGGGCTCTGCAATGGGATCTGAAGTTCCAGTGGGCGCAGCATCAGGGGAACCTGTCCGATTACGTCCAGATCTCGGCGGGAACTGCACAACAGTTGCAGTGTTGGCTCTCGAACCGGCAATGGGTCACGGGCAGATCCCTCCCCCTTCCCCAGCCAGAGCACACAGTTGTGACGGATGCGTCCCTTCTGGGATGGGGCGGTCACATGGGAGAGGCGGAGATCAGAGGCCTCTGGTCTCCGGCGGAGTCCCGGCTCCATATCAACCTTCTGGAGCTCCGGGCGATCCGACTTGCACTGAAGGCATTCCTTCCCTCTGTCAAGGGGAAGGTAGTGCAGGTGTTCACGGATAACACCACCGCCATGTGGTACTGCAACAAACAATCCGGGGTGGGGTCGTGGACCCTTTGTCAGGAGGCTCTGCGTCTCTGGACTTGGCTGGAACATCAGGGCATATTCCTGATGGTTCAACACCTGGCAGGGTCCCTGAACGCCAGGGCGGACGAACTCAGCCGCAGGTGCATGATGGATCACGAATGGCGTCTTCACTCAGAGGTGGCTCAAGGACTCTTTCTACAGTGGGGAGAGCCTTGGTTAGATCTATTCGCCACCGAAGAGAACTCGCAATGTCAGCAATTCTGCGCATTGGAATTTCCAAGGCGGCACTCGCTCGGCGACGCTTTTCGTCGCGAGTGGAGTTGCGGTCTGTTGTACGCCTTTCCGCCTATACCACTTCTACCCAGAGTGTTGAAGAAGATTCGGCGCGACCGGGCCCAAGTCATTCTTGTGGCTCCGGACTGGGCTCGAAGAGTTTGGTATCCCGAGCTACTCAGTATGAGCATCGATCCCCCGATCCGTCTGCCTCTTTGGGAGGATCTTCTGTCGCAGCAGCAGGGGACGGTCCTCCACCCGAACCTGTCCAGTCTCCACCTCCTTGCATGGAGATTGAGCGGCGGCAGTTGATTCCTTTCGACTTGCCTCCCGAAGTTTGTGATGTGATTCTGGCAGCCAAGCGTCCCTCCACTAAGGTGGTATACGCCTGCAGGTGGAACAAGTTTGTGGCATGGTGCACAGCAAAGGCTGTGAATCCCCTTTCTGCCCCTCTTTCTGAGGTTCTACTGTTCCTTCTTTCTCTGGCCCAACATGGTTCTGCCCTGGGTACCATCAAGGGCTACCTTTGTGCAATCTCGGCCTTCCTCAGGCTTCCTGATCAGCCCTCCCTTTTCAAGTCCCCTGTTGTTAACAGGTTTCTTAAAGGCATTACACACCTTTTCCCTCCTGTTCCGTTTGTGATGCCTCAGTGGGACTTGAACTTGGTTCTTACCTTTTAATGTGCGCTCCCTTTGAGCCTCTCCATAACTGTCCTCTTCGTCTTCTCACTCTGAAGACAGCCTTTCTGGTGGCTATCACCTCCGCTCGGCGGGTGAGTGAGCTCCAGGCTCTTTCTTGCAAGCCCCCTTTCTGTCTGTCCATCCAGACAAGGTTGTTCTTAGGACGCGTCCGTCCTTCTTGCCAAAGGTGGTTACTGCCTTCCACATTGGGCAGACCATCACTTTGCCCACTTTCTTTCCGCCTCCGCATCCTTCCAGAGAGGAAGAGAGGCTCCACCGTCTGGACCCAAAACGTGCGATTTCTTTCTATCTGAACCGCACACAACAGTTCCGGGTGGACGACCAGCTCTTTGTTGGCTACGTGGGCGCCAAAAAAGGTCGGGCGGTACACAAGCGGACCTTCTCCCGCTGGGTTGTCTTGTGTATCAAAGCCTGCTATTCTTTGGCTAAGAAGGAGCCCCCTGTTGGGCTACGTGCCCATTCCACCAGGGCGACAGCCGCCACCACGGCTTTGGGACGTGGTGTCCCATTGCAGGACATTTGTCAGGCAGCTACGTGGGCCTCGCTGCACACGTTTACCAAGCATTACTGCCTTGACAGCCAAGTCCGGAGAAACAGCTTTTTTTGGCCGTTCTGTTCTCTGGGACTTCCTCGTCTGATCTTTCTTCGCAGACTCACCACCGGGGTTGGTATTGCTGGGGTATCTATTCTACGGTAAGGAATCTGTCACTAACGTGTCTCTTTCAGATGCACAAGTTACTAACTTGTGTAACGATATATCTGTAAGAGACAGTAGTTCGTGACATTCCTTACCGTCCCACCCATCCTCCCCGTTCTGCGAACTGATTTCTAGGGTAAAGGTCATCCCTTTCAGGGCCCTAGTTTTCAGACACCAGTGTCAGTTTCTTGCATGGCTCTGCGTTTCTGGCACGGAAAGTTGTGTACAGAACTGACGCCAGCGCGCATGGGCGGCGTCTAAGTACTGGCCGCGATGTCATACCGGCGATGCCGACGACGGACGCGGAGCCGCACGACGCTGCCTACCGACGCGCAGGGGTACTGCTACGCAAAACTTTCCGGATCCAGCCTGACGCCTGGCGATATTCTAAGGTAAGGAATCTGTCACTAACTACTGTCTCTTACAGATATATCGTTACACAAGTTAGTAACTTGTGCAACTGGTATAGTCCACCCAGCTAGAGGGGTGACTGACCTATACCAGGGCAGTGGGTTGTAGGCATGGCACACAGGGATGTGGACCATGTTGACTCTTCACTTTGTTCTGCACCAAAACACGCAGCCTTCAAAGGCAGTGTGAGAGTGTAGTAGTACCGGATCTCTAAGGTTGGCACAATAAGTGCTGCAGCCCTTAGGGGCCTTCTCTGGTCACCGTGCCCTGGGTACCTGTGGTACCATTTACCAGGGGCCGACCTGTGGCCAGAGATGCCAATTGGGTTTAGGTTTCAATGCAGTTTTAGGGAAAGAACAGAGGCCCTGGGTACCTGATTAGCAGGAGCCCAGGGCACACTCAGTCAAAGTACATCAGCAATTCAGCAAAAAGTGGGGGCAACCATGCAGAAAGAGGGCACTTTCTCACAGCACTGCACACCAATTACAGTGGTGGCTTACGAACCAGGATTGGGTCGACGGCAGATCCCTCTCCCTTCTTTAACCAGATTTCACAGTGGTGACCGATGCATCACTTCTGGGATGGGGCGGCCACATGGGGGAGGAGGAGATCAGAGGCCTCTGGTCTCCGGCGGAGTCCGGGCTTCACATCAACCTTCAGGAGCTTCGGGTGATTCGTCTTGCACTCAAAGCATTCCTTCCCTCTGTCCGGGGAAGAGTGGTGCAGGTGTTCACGTAGAACACCACCGCCATGTGGTACTGCATCAAACAAGGCGGGGTGGGGTTGTGGACCCTATGTCAGGAGGCCCTCCGCCTCTGGACATGGCTGGAACATCAGGGCATATCCCTGGTGGTTCAACACCTGGCCGGTTCCCTGAGCGCCAGGGCGGACGAACTCAGCCGCAGGTGCATGATTGATCACGAATGGCGCCTTCACTCGGAGGTGGTGCAAGGTCTCTTTCAGCAGTGGGGAGAGCCTTGGTTAGATCTATTCGCCACCGAAGAGAACGCGCAATGTCAGCAGTTCTGCGTATTGGAATTTCCAAGGCGGCACTTGCTAGGCGACGCTTTTCGTCGCGAGTGAAGTTGCGGTCTTCTATACGCCTTTCTGCCTATACCACTTCTGCCCAGAGTGCTGAAGAAGATCAAGCGCGACCGGGCCCAAGTCATTTTTGTGGCTCCGGATTGGGCACGAAGATTCTGGTATCCTGAGCTGCTCAACATTGCCATCGATCCTCCGATCTGACTGCCTCTTCCGGAGGATCTTCTGTCGCAGAAGCAGGGGACTGTCCTCCACCCGAACCTGTCCAGCCTCCACCTCCTTGCGTGGAGATTGAGCGTCCGCAGTTGACGTCGTTTGACCTGCCTCCCGAAGTCTGTGATGTTATCTTGGCAACCAGGCGTCCCTCCACTAAGACGGTATATGCCTGCAGATGGAACAAATTTGTGGCATGGTGCACAGCAAAGGCTGTGGATCCCCTTTCCGCCCCTCTTTCTGAGGTTCTCTTGTTCCTCCTGTCTTTTGCCCAACTGGGCTCTGCTCTGGGCACTCTAAAAGGCTACCTCTCGGCCATTTCAGCCTTCCTTAAGCTTCCTGATCAGCCTTCTCTTTTCAAGTCCCCTGTTGTGAATAGATTCCTTAAGGGCATTACTCATCTTTTTCCTCCTGTTCCCTTCGTAATGCCCCAGTGGGACTTGAACTTGGTGCTTACCTATCTTATGTGTGCTCCCTTTGAGCCGCTCCATAACTATCCTCTCAGGCCTCTTACTTTGAAAACTGCCTTTCTGGTGGCCATCACCTCTGCATGCAGGGTGAGTGAGCTACAACCTCTTTCTTCCAAGCCTCCCTTTCTGGCTATCCACCCGGACAAGGTCGTCCTTAGAACTAGTACTTCCTTTCTTCCGAAGGTGGTTACTTCTTTCCACATTGGCCAAACCATCACTTTGCCCACCTTCTTTCCGCCTCCGCATCCTTCAAAAGAGGAAGAGAGGCTCCACCGTCTGGATCCAAAATGTGCTCTATCTTTCTATCTGGATCGCACAAAGCAATTCCGGGTGGACGACCAGCTCTTTATTGGGTACGTGGGCGCTAAGAAAGGTCGGGCCGTGCACAAACGGACCATCTCCAGGTGGGTCGTTCTGTGCATCAAAGCTTGCTATTCTTTGGCAAAGAAGGAGCCTCCAGTGAGACTGCGCGCCCATTCCACCAGGGCGACGGCAGCCACCACTGCTTTGGGACGGGAGTCCCCCTTAATGACATCTGTGAGGCAGCTACGTGGGCATCGCTGGACACATTCACCAAACACTACTGCCTGGACAGCCAAGTCCGGAGAGACGGCTTCTTTGGCCGTTCTGTTCTCCAGGACTTTCTGGTGTGAACTTAGTTCGCAGACCCACCTCCGGGGTTGGTATTGCTGGGGTATCTATTCTAAGGTAAGGAATCTATAACTAACTGTTTCTTTCAGATGAACATGTTACTTACCTTCGGTAACGATATATCTGTAAGAAACATAGGTTAGTTATAGATTCCTTACCGCCCCTCCCCGTTCTGCGAACTGACTTCTAGGGTTAAGGACATCCTTTCAGGGCCCTAGTTTTGTGCACCAGTGGTCACTGTCTTGCATGGCTCTACACTTCTGGCGTGGAAAGTAGTGTACAGAACTGACGTCCGCGCGCGAGGGCAGCGTCTATATAGCTACCGCGACGTCTTCCCGCCGACGGACGCGGAGTCGACCGACGCCACCTTCCGACACGCAGGGGTACTGCTGATGAAAAACTTTCCGGATCCAGTCTGATGCCTGGGGGTAATTCTGAGGTAAGAAATCTATAACCTATGTTTCTTACAGATATATTGTTACCGAAGGTAAGTAACTTGTTCATCTAGCTCAACCTTCTATCCAGGCACAACGGAAAGGGCTTATGCCACAACTTGAACTCTGAAGCTCACAGCCTGGTTGTTAATCACCTAGAATTTGGTCAGTTGGACATTTTTCAGGTCTTCATAGTGATACTAGCTGAGGTGGCCACCTCTTCTATGACCAAGACCGATCAGGCCAGGTGGAAGCATTTCTGAATATGGTACAAGAGTAAAGGTTGCATCAAAGTCTGCTGTACCTTCTTCACCTTGCCTGAAAAGGCCTGAAGTACACCCCTGTCAAAATTCACCTGCTTGTGATATCCAGGACCATTAACTGTGCCATTCTTCCAGATTATCAATAATTAGTTCATGAAAGGTCTTTTCCGAGCCTTCCCTTCAGTTTGGTATCAAAGTCCCATAGTAGCTGAACACAGTACCGTATGTTATCGCCTTTTGAGCCTATGCATAAGATGGAATTAAAGTACTCTCTTGTGGAAGACAGCACTCCTTTTGGCTCTGACATCTTCAAGAAGAGTGCGAGAGCTCTAGCCCCAAGATTACCTTAAGACTCATTTGAAAGAGTATTATACTTCATTTTTTCCAAATCCTTTGGCATCACCTGAAAAAGCACTGCATTCACTTGATATTCGTAGGTGCATAAAATATGGACAGAGCCAAAGACTTGAATTTGATCAGCTCTTTATCTTGTTTGATTGCCAAGGCAGGTGGGCAATCAAAGGGGCTGCCCTCTCTCAGAACATGGCATTGCCCTCTGTCACTCAGCCTGTCATTTTCTGCCATAAAAAAAGCTAAGTGCCACCTTATAGAGGGAAGGAGGCGGTTCAGTCCACAAGACTCATGTTGGCGACAGTGATGCTCTATGTGGAAGTGCTTCTCTTGGACATCTACTGCGTGGCAAGGCAAAGAAACATACACATATTCAAGCATTACAGCTTGGACTCGATCCGTCTCTGGATCAAGCTACCATGCAGTATGTGTTTCAATAATGTTAAGCCTCCTTCCACTTTTTTAAATAACTTAGATATTATTTGCTATTCTGATTCAAGCATGTGAACCTATGAAAGATGCAGTGCTGGAAAAGAAATTAGTGACCCTTAATTTCAGTTCACCATCATTGGTGTGATTCATAGATTCACATGAAACCCTTCCTCTCCCCCCTTCACCCCCCCGGGCAAAGGCACCCTACTCATTTTGGTAAATACTTCACAATTGTTCTATGAAATCACAGCTATTATTTTGTGAGTGATGTGCTCGCCACTGTCCCCTCATTTCAAACATAGTTTTATTATCAATTTCATATAGATAAGCAATCAATGCATTACAATAAGGGCAGTTGTCATTACTGGTGCAGATATATAGGCAGATCAAGTATTCGACAGATAATGACAAGTTACTGTTGATCTATAATTCTGTCTATCGGATCGGTTATACTGCATTGCCATAGACCTATTAAAGCAACAGCGAACAGTACAATTTTAGATATACCGCCCTCCTCCCCCGAGTCCCGGCTCTGCCCAGTGTTTATTGTAATGCAACCTTCCAGCTGTGATGATGCCATGCATTGCTGGTGTCATGTATTTGTCTACAGTTCAGTTGTAGTATTGAGTGGGGGGGGGGGGGAGCGCTAGTACCTGTCCAGCACTGATAGCACTGTCACCTCATAGGCTGAAATTTCAATCGTTTAAAATTAGGTGAATTTGTTAATATGCAGTGTTAGGAACATGGCCATTTTAACACTGCGTCTTGCTAGTTAAAAAGTGCGCAGGATTCCCAGCCTGATGATGGGGAATGATTCTGATTTGTGTATATATGGAAGATACCAATGCTGGAGAACTGGACTTACAGGTAAGTAACTAATTCCTTTGATTGGCCGGCTGATCAAAGCACCACCTTTTCAAAGGCTATTTTGCGATAATCAGTTGACTATAGACTACCTTTGTGAGCTCAGTCTTCATCTTTATGTTGCAAAATCCAATCTACAAGCAACAGTGTATTCAGTACTTTACTCAATCACTAGTCAGGTGTCTCACTGAATCAAGTGTCTCTACTTGTGAGAACTATGGCCTCTTGTATCTGTCCAATGTGGGATGCAGTGTTGCATAGAGATTTCCATAGAAATGCCTAACAAGCAGTGATGTCAGTGGTTAGGGAACTAGGACAGCACTGTTGGTGTCAGAAGAAGAATGTACTAGCTGAATTTTTCCCACTGTCTTCTTCCCAAACAGTGGTAACAGATGCTTGGGGAATGTGGAGAAGAAACGCCACTAAGATATGTTGTAGTTGGCAGCATTTCATCTTGCATCAAAATGTTTCCTTCCTGCTATCATCACCGGACACTTCCTACAAACGGATACATGTCCACCATGTAGTGACAAACAGGGCATGATAACATCCAGGGTTCTGTCTCAGGAAGCCAAGTCCATTTGCCATTAGATGCTGGTGAATGAATGGCAGTCCTCTCACAGCAATAAATTTACCAGGTCTTGTAAAAATACAATAAGAAAAGTTGTTCTCATTTGCGAAAACACCAGAGGGTCTTAAATGCCATCTCTATGCAAAATAAGAAAAATAAAAATGTCCCACATGTGCCCTCTGGTTTTGGAATATACAGTTAATGGGAAATGCTTGATTTGGTTGAGAGGCATTTGTCTGTTTTTTCCTCTGATCTCTCTCCTTCCCAAAGTGATCACCAAGTAAAGACTAAGCCACTCAGATGATCCTAATTGCTTCATAATGGTCACTTCAGTGGTTGTTTGCTGATCGTCTGCAGATTACCTTTCTCTTACAGAACAGACTTCTTAACAGGCAAGATCTGCTCTCCAAAAATTAGAGACAGAATCCTAGACTTTAATTGCTGAGCTTAACTGCATGGCTAAGGAGTGCTTACGATATAGACACTTGAACCCTCCAGGTGATTGTGTGGCCATCTTGAAATGAAACACTCTTCAATGAGAACATCATGTACTTTAAATGAAACCTGTTCTGCCTTTTGTGTGTCAGCAAGTAGAAAGACCCAAGAACATGCCATTAGGAAACTGTACTGCTTTATCTTCTTTACTTGACTGAATCTGGCTTAATGTTCCTTTGTTAGAGTGCATTCGGTCGCTGTTGCTGCTTGTCAGTCTCTTTCTTGGGCACCTTTCTCTCTTAAGTTGATTAGGCATTTCCTAGAAGGATTCAACTAAGAGTTCCCTCCAGTCAGGAAACTGTCCAGTCCTTAATGTTATGCTTTTTAAACTGATGGGACCCACTTTTGGCCGAAGCACAACACTGATTTACAACACTTTTTACAAGGTTGCTTTTTAAATATCTATTACTTCAGCCAGCAGAGTGAATTGGCTTCATGCTCTAAATACAGTGGAACTGTTCAGTGTTTCATTGAAATACAATGTACTTAAGGACTACGACTTCTTCCTTACATAAAGTTATTTCTGATTTCCAAATGAATAAGCCAATTTCTTTGTTAACCTTTTTCACAAAAATACCTCTCTGAGAGAAAGGTTGTTGCATACCCTAAATGTTAAGAAGGCTCTATATTGCTGTTTATACAAGATCCAAGAAATTAGGCAGGACAAACCGCTCTTTGTAATCTATGGAGCTGATCATATGTCCCTGTATTCTTCTTAACTGACTTGGACAGTCTTGTGCATTAATACTGTTTTTAAGAATGATAATTGACATTTAATCTGGTAATGTGTAATCCCATTCAGCAAGAGGAAAACAAATCCTGCTGTTGTGATGAGAAATGTTCCTATTGGCGATATTTGAAACATTGCCACCTAGTCCATACTTTTGTTAAGCAATAAGTTTGGACTTCAGACTATGAGAGATAGATTGGTTGGTCAGGCTTTGCTACATGGTTTATTTGCTTAAGAATTTTGTTTTGTGGTCCTGTGCATGCTCTTAAGGTTGATTTTTGTTACTGTAACTTTAAAACATTTCAGAGGGAATCTGATTGTGAAGAAGAAAAGGTTACTTTGTTGTAAGCATAGTTCTTCACAGTGGGTTTTCTCTTTTAGATCATGAAAGCCCCGCCTGCCACTATTCTGGAACATGCATTTATGACTTTTGTGTCTTCCATGCTTGCCAAAAACGACCTGTGTATTTGACTTCATTCTTTTAATAGTGTAATCTTGCAAGGTTCCAAAAAGAGGCAGGGCCAGTTTTCACCGTTTTACAGTGATATGCACTATGGTCAAGTTTTCTGTTTTTATTTTTATTCTGAATGCTATTTTGTGGTTGTGTTTGCAGCCATAAGTACTATTAGGTTTGCTTTTTTGGCTGATTAACAACAGTTAATGTAGCCTAATTGGGCATATTTTAATTTGGAAAATATGAATTTATTAGTGAACATGTGTTCAAGGAGTCGCACCCATTCTCAGTTACATTCTTACACCTTTAATGAATTTTGAGAGATTACACTTGGTGAAGAACTAGGAATAGTAGTAAGGTTTGGTTCTCCATTGTGGGGGTCTTAGAAATTATAAGCAAAATACCCTCTTCCTCATTCAGCCAGGGGGATAGTTAGAAATTGCTGTGGCAGTGGAGCACTTAGATTCCTTAAATTAGTTGTGTTAGACATCTTTCATTCAGAGGGTAATACTAGTTAACATTTCCTTTTTTTTGTTTTTAAACTTTTTGGTGGGTCAATTAAAGCCTAGTTTTAGCCAAATCTATTTTATACTTCCAGTTCCCTTTGCTGTTACTTTTGTTGTGGGTGAGACAGTGTTTAGGGTATAGCACTAGCTATATAGGTGCTACTAGGAGTTGTCATAATAAAGGAAGTGCAAAGAAAAACTGTGTGGATGTATGTTTATCTTAGCTTTCCCCCCCAAGATGGTTGACTTGAAGAATACCCCACACAACATAATGGTTTTTAACAAAGCCCTTAAAATGATAAAACTGGGGCATTGAGTTTAAATGCAAGCTTATAGGGTAAAACTGTGTTTATGATGTCGATCCTTGTTCTTCAGATTCTTAAAAATATTTACTGTCACTTTCAGCATTCAACCGAAAGCGTCAAACTGGCGGGTTTAAACGACAGCCTTGACTTCTCTCTGGACAGTGATAATAGCATGTCAGCACCATCTCCTACCAATACATCGAAGACTAGCCCATTGAATACATCAAGCTGCTCTCAAGGGTAAGGAACCTTAAATATATAGAACGTTACATACCAATCCCCTAATCTCTTGGTTGATAAAAAAGATGTTGACCAGGCTGTTAGTCTCATTGCTCCACCCCACCGCATTCAAGACACTACACAACTTGGGCCCCACCTATCTGAACAGTCTCATCCCCTTACACCAACTACCCAGACACGTCCGCTCTTGAGGACTCCTACTTGCACACATCCCATACATACACCCTACCAGATCAGGAGGATGTTTGTTCTCTTACATCCATCGTAAAGCATGGAATGGCCTCCTTTCCACATCCGAGCCACCTCCAGTTTTCAATTCCACAAGAAGCTGAAGACCTGGATTTTCAATTAATCACCGTACCATAAGCAGTGCTAGGTACACACAAATGCGCAATGCCAAGATACCCTTGTGGGTGATAGTGCATTTTACAAATACACATAACGTAGCAACATCATAGTGCATTTTGAAAATACCCATAACAGAGGAACATCAAAAAGCCTCATAACAAGGTCGTCCTGCACAAAATGTTCAACAAATAGC